>JAGKTI010000253.1:0-40012 GCA_018397915.1 Birgus latro | reverse complement strand
AAACTCACACTTGCTTCACGCACTCTATACACATAGCGGTACCCATAGAAAAAAAAAACACTCTCTCTCTCTCTCTCTCTCTCTCTCTCTCTCTCTCTCAGAAAACTGTTATTTGCCGGGATTTGGTTTTGGTATTTGGATATTAGGATTTACACTGTCCTATTAACCCTTTCATTGTCAGGACAGCTGTAGTATTTATTCCAGTTATTATCACATGAGATACTTCAACCAAGTATACGCCATGGAAACCTTAGAGTATTTAATACTGGTAGTAACGTAATTCCACTCATTGTTGAAACAGCTGTAGTACTGTATTTGTTTCAGTCAACATTGGATAATTTCATTCAAATCGAATGAATCACTGAAGCATTGGAGTGTTATTGCATATGGTGTCTCTCCATAGGATGATGGAGTTGCTAGTGAGCTGTACCAAGAGACACTGATGGGACATGACCTCCTTTCTGACCCATCCACTGATCCTCAGTCAACCATCAATCTCCGTGACCTTGAGTGATCACTTAGTTCCACAATGAATTTACCAACTTTGCAATAGTTATTCATTAAATTTTTGGCAATGCTTGTATTTTCACAATTTATTATTATTTACAGGTTCTAACCTATTTTTTGTATACATATGTAACAGACATAACATTTAATTATTAAAATTTATTGCATTTGTTTAAAAACTCAGTATTTTAGTTACAAATGTGTTTTGTAAATCATGGTTGTGATTTTCTTAATGTTCTATCCTTTTTCTACACTGTGCTAAAGTCTGCTTTGATTTTCCCTTCAGCACACAACGTGTACCTTTTTTTCTTTGCTGTAATACATTCTTGATTCTTTTCATATTTTAAAAATAGCTATTTCTGTTTTATACATGTAGCTGTATAGCTGTGAATTGTATTATAATACTGATCTCATTTTCTTCTCCAGTGTTTTTATTATGGTATCAATAGCTAATTGTTAAGATTTTTTAGTTCTTTTAATTTGTAAAGTTAGATTGTAATGAAGTGAAAGCAAAAATGAAAGAAAATGGCATTATCTTAAGAATAAGGAGATATATCAACCAGGATGTGAGTACTGGTATGTTTATAAGTATTATCAGGTACAGGAAGGAATTAAAGGGATCTTGGATACACTGGAAAGATAGTATGAGGAAAATGATATTTTAAATGCATAATACCTAAATACCATATAATTTTATTTTGAGAAGTATTTCCTCTGTGATATGGGGCAATGCATAAGGGGTTGGTTGATAAGTTGGACATTTCCAGATTTGATACTGAAGTTAGTGTTCACATCTTATTCCATTACATAATATATTTGCTTTATTTACCTCATTTTCTGGTATGAGTGCTTGTCATATTTTATGTGCATTTTGTAGGCCCTGTGTCAGGTTACCATGGTACTAGTTATTTTTACAGGTAAGTATAAAAGCTTTTATACTGTTTCTTAGTAATTGTTATAGTGAGATTTTGATACAAGCTGAGAGAAGTATTTCGTCTTTAATTGATAATATATTTGTATAATTATTGTCCTTTACTGTACTGTACTTCTTACCTGGTTAGCATGGGGTCCTCATTTGGGCACCCTACAATAGAACACTGCCATAGAACGTAAGGCCACGTACAGTTGTGGGCAATGATATCAGTCCACTTTTTATGGTAGAACTCTTACATAACATTCTGAAAGTCCAATGGACATTGAAGAGCACATGATTGGGTTTTGGTAGTAATTGCTTACCGTCTCATCATTCATTCTAATAAAGTGGGTCAATATTTACGGGAGCAACTGTACAGCGTTTTCAGTCTGCCATTTGATATGTTTTGGAATGATCGCTTTTCAGAACAGATTTTCAGAGGTACCAATATTACAGTTTGTCCTCATTATATACTCCCCCACCCCCCTTTCCCCCTCTTTATATCCACAGTTAGCTACAGAACATTTCCTGTTTAGTGTTCCTTTGCTACCTGTAATTCTGATTTGCCAGTTTACAGTAAAAGTTGTAAGGAAAAGGTGCAGCTGACCCTCATTATACGATGAACCAGGATGTGATGAAACACTTATACAGTAAGGTGTCAAAAAACTTGGGACCTCTTCAGTGTATAATAGAATTTTGGCTTACAATCGTTATAATCCTGTCTGAAGTCTCACTGGTGAATATACAGTTACAGTTTTTGCTTATGCAATTGCCAGCACACAAGTCTACAGCAATTTGTTTGTTCCCGGGTGGCCTTTGCACTCATTATTATTGGGTATATTAGTGTCTGTGATGGAGCAGTAATTTGGTGTTGAGTTCAAGCAGCATGTGAGAGTGAAAATAACTACAAGTTTAGTTGAGTTGGAAACTTGTTCATAGACTTATTTTTGGTGCTAAAATCAAGCATAAAATACAATACAGTATTGATATAGTACATATAGTACTGTATAGTAATACAGTACATAATATAATCATAATCATACTCAGCTAGTGCTGTCACTGCCACAAAAGCCACAAACTCAGCCATCACGCAGAACTATTGTACAGTATTCAGAGCACTAGGGCATGGAGCACTGAGGGGCCACTGGGGGATTCACAGCACTACAGCAATGAGCAAGGCATGAGGGACCACAGGCTAAGTCACAGCACTGAGGGGTTGCCACCGCATGGGTCACAAATGCACAAGGCACAGATATGGCCTCACTATACAGCGTCCAGTGGAAGGAATGAGAGGGCGATGGTTGGCTAGGCATGTTGGGTGGATCGTTCCCACAACACATTATGATTGGCCAGCATGTGTTATTGTGTAGTGGGGTCTGCCTGCATGCCTATTGGGTCCAGTGTCTAAGCTGGATGATACATGTTGCCCCTGAAAAATGCATAGTACCACTGATTGTTTCCTGTTGCCTAATTTCGGCATATATTCTTGTAATAGAGCTGAGCAGAAAGCGCCAGATGTTGCAGTAGGCCAGATATTGTGACACCAGATAATTGAGAGATTACTGTACAGTATATCATTATGCGATGGATTTTTTTCAAACACATCTTCATCGTTAAATGAGAGCGTGCTGCACAACATGAGTATTATGTTATACCCCATACTGATTTTGAGGACTTTTCCATTGTCACTTTTATTTTTATTATTATTATATATTCTATAATTTTTAAAAGAGCCTAAGTAACTGAAAACCTCCCCATTAATGGTCCATGGCTTCCTATAAGGCTGGTTTTCCAGTTTCCACCAGTTTACAGTAGAGTTGTAAGGAAAAAGTATTTTTTGACATTTTT
Organism: Birgus latro; assembly: GCA_018397915.1. NCBI lineage: Eukaryota > Metazoa > Arthropoda > Malacostraca > Decapoda > Coenobitidae > Birgus > Birgus latro. The sequence continues at coordinate 36,744 of JAGKTI010000253.1, read as the reverse complement.
CAACACATTGCACACTGATAATAAGGAGTACCCATAGTTCATTTATGCCAGGACCCTCTCTCCCCCCATGGTTTCCACCAATCCCTCCACTCTGATGGTGTACTTATTGTGGTCAGTACCAGATGATTTTATTTAGCATAAAAGAAAACCCAAGTAGTGAAAGGGTTTATGAATGCTGTATCCAAGCTCTCCAGTTTCAAAGTATTCTAAGGTGAATATTGTTATCCATTGACAGCAAGAGCAAAATAAAGTATATATCATCAGGGTGAAGGATTTAAGAAGATGCCTTCACTGATGTTCATATTTAGTTTTTCACACTTTTGTTTAACCCTTGATAGTGCAGTTCTGACTAACCATTTGAAATATGCTTAACAAAATGGTTATAGAGGTTTAAACTACTGTGTTACTTAGATTAGGTGTACATTTTAATGCCTTAGCCCTCCAAGCCTTTGATGGCACTAGTGTCATGTTTATTCAGTTTGTTTGGTAACATAGTGATGCACTAGCATTGGGAAATGTCTGTGAGTATCTGTAATTCCATGTTTTTATCCAGTAGGTGCACAGATCATTATGCCTCCCTAGGAAGTTAACTTTTACTGTAATATGAAATATGGCAAAAATAGATATTTAAACATATCTTTAGTGAGTACTTCTGTATGTGCAGAGGTTTTTTTTTTTTACAGTATAAGTAAAGTTTTTTTTTTTTTTTTTTAATCAGTGGTTCAGTAAATAATATCCAGACCTGCACCCTGGATAAATTGTGGATTTGACAACTGCATTCAGTTCTTAATGAGAGGAGCAAGTCCTGTTGAGTTTCTATGCACCCTCCTATAATTTTGCATGTAAAAAATTTATTATAGTTTGTTTAATTAATAATTATGTTCTCCAGTAAAGGTGTCCTGTGGGGGGGGGGCTAAGGGTTCAGTGTAATCCAGCTTTCTGTCAGTTTGATATGTTTGTTTTATACCGAGTGATCTTCCCACTGAAGTATCAATGTGAACTGTACAATCACTATTTATCTTGTTTATCAGTCGCACTCCATCAGTTTTGCATTTTTTTTTTTTTTTATGATGCAATATATTCACAACTGATAAATGTTGCTGGCTATGGTTGTTCATAACTTTTCAAAAAAAAAAAAAAATCTCCTGGCATTGTGGACACCCAAGTTTTGGGCAGCTCAGTCTTCAGTAGTGATATTAATCAGCTGTATGCTCTGGAAAGTAACCACCATTCTGATGTTTTGTTGTCATTTGCCTTGGAACTAAAGCATCTAGACTTTCTACTACATGTACCAACACAAAATAAAACTCATAAGCAGTCCTCTATGCCCTTACTGTAATACAGTCCCCAACACCACAGTACACATACCTCATGCACCTGGCTATCACAGTACAGACAATCCTTCAGCAAGACCTCAACAAAAGATCTTGGAGCACCTGGTTGTAGTGGCTTGTTTCCTGGTATCCACTGGGTTGATATTCAGATAAACCTGCTATAGCATCAACAGCACGCCATTACTGTACATGTATTCTGATTAAATTGCAGATAGTATGTGACGTGATCGATGCATTACAGTATATCCATTTGTTGAGTGTCCACTGTTTGGGTTAATGACTTAGAAAGACTTCAACACATATCTTTTCTATCATTTAACTTCAGTTGATAGTTTTACACTGTTAACAGTCACTCTTGTGCCAAAGCCTGGCTGTGATAGCTGTAATTACCCTATTGTTAGATAGATAAAATGTAATGTATATCAGATTCAATAAATTTTTGATGTTTATGATACAAGTATTAGAACCTTAATTCTCTCTCCCTCCCTCCCTCCCTCCCTCTCTGGTAATGTTATGATTTGTTGTTGGTTCTTTTAGTGTTGTTATCTGCAGGGATAGATGGGGGGGGGATGAGGGGGGGACCAGGGGCATATGGCACCTGGTACTTTAATCTACTTAGTTTGACATTTTTTATTATGAATATGTGTTAGTTATTTTGTTATATATTGCACAGTGTACTGATACCCATATCAGCATTAATTCTCAACTTCAGATCTAGTTATAGAATTATGGGGCTTGAATGATGTGTGAATGAACAATTGGTCCATTTCACTGGATATGGTTTTGCCAGTTCTTCCTCTTCTGTGCTTTCTCTTTTCCTGCTTTTCTGGAACTTACCTCACTCCATTCTCACGTGGGAAAAAGAAAGTAAGAGTAATGATAGCAGGCCATAATTTGTTAGTGTGATACAAAGGATTGGTGAAGAAGTAATTTTGGTTCCTCTCTGAGGTTCCATTTGTGTTATGTTCGAAGCTTTATTGCTGTGGCCAGCCCTTTAGTGCCAGGGGTTGAATCCTGGTAAGGGCAGCTAACATCACTCGGCTCAGGTGTCCATCCATCCATTATGAGTCGGTAGATAAAATGAGTATTTAGGGTAACATCAAGGGGAGGTAACTGTGGTAACCAGGAGGATGCTGTGGCCACATATCCCAGGATATTGGGTAAAAAAAAAACACCACTGGCTCAAAATGCCTAAGTTGCAGAGAAAGGCACTGTGGCCAAGCACCAGATGGTGTCTGCCCCACCTTCACCTTTAAAGTTGATGATCCACACAGTTGACCTCTCTTAGCTGGTTTGGTCTGTTGTAAGCCATGCAGTCACAGTCATTTGTCTCAATGGCCATACCAGAAGGAACCCTGTGTTAATAATGAAGTTCTGTTTCCTTCACAAGAACTATATGATGGATGGAGTAGACATACATATCAAAATAAAAAAAATGGTGTGAGCCTGTCCTGTATTACCCTCACAAGGGACCCATAAAGCCCAAGTCTACACTATGGTAGGCATATCATTTGTAGGACTAGGAGGAGAGGTGAATTAAAGGTACTTCCCAGTCTAGAATTTACAACACTGATTCAAGGTACCCCTCATTGCTGTTTATACAGCTTGAAAATTGAAACCTCACAGAAAACAGGTGAAGGACAAGGTTTTTAGAGTAGCAGTAAACAGAAGTAGACACCATAATTCAGAGGTGTCAGACAAGAGATGCGTGACAATGACTTCCCCAGTTGCCCTAGTCTGGGATGCTTGTCCACATTATGAGTGTCTAAGAGAATGGTTTTTATTGGAAAAGGTCACTCAAATTCTTGATGTGGCATCCATGTGAGGTAGTGGATGCCATGATTTAGGCTTATGCAGCCCTCACAGTGGAATTTGTTGTGTTAGTTGCTGGTGGTGGGAAGGGAGTGGGGGTGATCAGGTTTGATGGTAAGCACCCTAAAAACTGCAGTTAGGGATGGTTGACTTGGGAAGAGTGCTTATGGCGGCAGAGGGAAGTGACATAAAGGGGTGTTGTTTCCAGACAGAGCTGTGTTGTTGGCAGTGTGACAACTGATGCAGGGTATGAGACAGGCTGAGAACAGTGTGGATGTCAGCTATGACTGGACAGCAGACCTACTGTACAATGCAGTGAATCATTTCATGGTTCATGATGCTGTAAGTGCATGTTCACCACTTGGGTGTAGGTACCTACATGGCCAGCTATTATTAAGCCAGAGTCCAGTACCTGACTTTCTATCGGGTCTTGAGGCTATAGCTGGGCTGTCATATTTTCCCGCATTGATATTGTAACAAAATTTACTGTATGACTATCATCTTTTTAAAAATGTCAAAAGGACATCTACATTCATTCCAAGGCAGAATTACACTGGGGACAAATGCAAATGAAAATTTTGCTTCAGTGTGACATCATTACCTATAATGCCACTCCTCCCAAAAAGGCACTGAAGGCAGGATCCAGAAACAGAAAGAGAACACTGACAGGGCCACCACAGTATGCCTGGTGAAATAAGTCACGTCCAGTCGGCAATCAGGCCTTGAAAATCATATGGCTTGGTCAACTTACAAGCAAAACCACCTGCATTTTTTTTTTATCTGAAGCACTTCACAGACCTTCACACCTATGGCATTGTCATTATGTTGATTACTAAAAAGAGAAATGCTACATTTTTTCATGTGTTCTTCCATGCATACACCACCTGTACATTGTCCTCCACACCTGTATTTTTTTCATGCTGGTTATTATTATGAATGTGACTGACTGGTTCTAGTGTTCACAGATCATTGTTTTGACCTGCATCCTGGTCACAAGATGATGCACAACTTCTTGCAGCATTTCACATTCATACAAATGTGAAGATATCATTATAATCTGACTTTTCCCCTATGTTGTCTAAAAACAGAACTAAAGCTGTGAGCATATGCAAAGGTAGTCTCACAATATCATCTGAACTAAACTAAGTGAATAATAAATGAATGAATAAATTGATTTTTTTGGCCTATCTGATGGAGCCAGGATTCCGTGGGCTTGAATGATGAGTGAACGGAAGTGTGGTCCATGAGACAGGAGGTCTGGATGATGATGATTATGATGATGATAAAATAATAAATAGTTCTTATCAGGCAGCCATAGGGAAATGGCCACATGCAGCCTTTGCCATAAACGCCAAGGGCCTTGCCCTTTTGATCATACCTACGGCATCACTGAACCGATTGGCGCCTGTGATAGTCTCTCGACCTCAAAGAGTGACGGGGAAGGGCAGGAACAATCTCAAACGTGGGAAACGAACATGGATGGCAGTACCTGCGGTGCGGTGGTGCAAGCAGCACCATGTTTCACGAATGATACAGGACCCAGCAAACACCAATGCACAGGGGAGGACAGGCCTGCATCAGCCGTTGAGCATGATATGGAGTGTGGTGAACTGGAACAAAATTTTTGTGCTAGAGCGAAGCTGAATTTCTTCCCAGATTATGAGCTCTTCCTCTCACAAAAAGCTTGGAGGACTTTCTGTAGCAAAGTAGTTTCCTGAATTTGAGGTATTGTTCAAAGAAGGTAAGATATATCCATTTGTGACAGTGAGAAGTGGCCATGCTGTGGATTATTTGACCAAAGATGGATTTGATGGCATTGTTTTGGAAGCTGTTACCAACCTTCCCTAGACAAGGATTATTACTCATAATGTTCCTGTCAGTTGGGCAGTGGAGGATCTTGAAGCTCGAGAAAATGTCGTGTGGATAAAGAGAAGAAAGGTTGGGAAATATCTGAGACCACAGCTGATTGCTCTGGTCGAGGGAGAGATTCCAGGAACAGTATTTATCAGGACACTCAGATACAGAAGGGTTGCATGCTATGTTTTGAGCCTGACCTCTGTTACTGCTGTAGCAGAATGGGACATCTGCCATGGAAGCGTAGTGCAGCACACGGATGTTGTTTTTGTGCTGGGAGGCATGGAGGTAGCACCTGCCTGGAAAAAAATTAAGAGAGGTGAACACTTCTGACCCAAGTGCTGCAACTGTGGAGGGGAACACAATGCTCATTTGTCCTTGTGTCCCCAGAAACCACAGACGACCTCTGGATCCCGGCACCATGGCATACTAATGTTCAAGCCCAAGTAACACAATCACCATCGCCACCACCGACCAATGTTTGGGAGGCCCATCTACCGGCCTCGATTTTCCCACAGCTGGGGAAAACAACCACTGCTGCACTTGTGCAGCCAGCCACCAGTATGTCCTGCTGAAATCCTCAGCAAGTCAGCCTCCAGATGGCAATTCTAGCCAGCAAAAAACCAGTCCACAGGATGCCATTATGGATCTCCACTTGGCAGAGCAGTACCTATCCCGGAGACTACAGCAAGTCGAGATGTGATTCCAGCATCAGGAGGACTGCTTTGTCACGTTTGACATAGAAAACATAGAATCTGCAGCTACGTACGACATGTGTGAGGCTTCCGCTCCTCCAGTTCATGGTGGGCTCATGCAAAAGGAAACACTACGACAACTCTCCATGCTTAGGTTGAAAAGGCTGTTCTAAGGTCTAGTATCTCACTAGACCTAAGCTTGTTCAAGGGAGGTTTGATGATATGCGCCAAGAACTGGCAGAAATGTCAAAGATGCTGTGGCAATATAGGGCAGAGATGGAGCAGTTAACGGAGAAATTGAAGTCCAATGGTTAGCTTCACTTATGTTTCTGGGATGTAAATGGCTTACAGACTCACTTTACTGACCTACACTTTTACATTATAGTACATAAACCTGATTTGGTCACCTTAAAGGAGGTAGGACGTTATGTGCCCTACCTGAGAGGTTATTGAAATGCCTGGGATGAGGCCACCTACCATAGTCCCTGCCCCCGCTACTACCACAGAAACCCCTTGCCAGAGAGATGAGAGGCAGCCCTGCCCCATCGCCAGGATAGCGACCATATGAGCTCCCAAGCATGAAAGGCATAGAAAGCACGCCCACGCCACCCCTAGCCGCCCCTCTTGCTAGGAGCCGCAGCCCACCTGCCATTGCAGCCCGAACCCCAAGTACTGCAAATGGCCAGAGCTCTTTAGTCTAGGACTGATGTGGTACGGAAGAGAAGGCTCGATGCTCGTCTGACTCTGGTTTGGCTCGACGCAAACCGCTGACATTGGCTCAAAGCGACACCTCTACTGAACTGGCCCGATGCGGTTTAGTGCTGGAGAAGCCTCAATGTCCCTCCTCGACAACTGAACCAGCTCAACACGGTTCAGCACCAGAGAAGCTCCAAGATCGCTTCTCAACAACTGTACTGGCCCAATGTGATTCAGCACCAGAGAAGCCCTGACATCCCTCCTCAACAACTGAACTGGTCTGAATCAATTCAGTGCCAGAGAAGTCCCAATGTCCTGCCTTGACAACTGAACTGACTTGATGCAGTTCAACTCTGGAGATGCCACAATGTCTCTATTATGCTGGATTCCTTCTAGTCTAGTGGATTAAAAAAAGAATCCCCCGAGCTAGACCTTACAATGAGATCATATAGCCCCGCTAGGTAACAGGAGGGCGCTACCCCTCCCGGCACGGCAGTCCCGGGCGCGGCTCGAACTCGCGACCTCCCGGTCCCGAGCTTGATGCTCTACCTCTGAGCCACCGTGCCCCCCTGGTCTAGTGGAGTTCTTTTAAACAAAGAGGAAAACCAAGGCAGGCCTCGACATATGTTAAGAGTACAGGGAAGACACAGGAACTCCAGATGGCAGGACAAAATATTTATTATTGTGCAAGACTCTATATACCACCTTTCTTCCAGTATTGTGAGATTTATATACAAGAAATGGTCAGTTTGGTTGAAGGGGAATTGGGAGGAGAGATACGGAAGGGACGTCCTGCATTTAACACTGACACCTGTCACAAGGACCTCTCCGGAAAAGGATGGGGCTGGGTTTTGTCTCTACGTCTGTAGGGGGTGTTGGAGTATAGTGAATTATTTGAGATAGGACCAAGGGGGAGATAGACTACGACTCTGGCTCTGTCAAAGTGGAGACCCGATATCTGGTTCTCTCTCTCTCTCTCTCTCAGCCTGGGGATAGAGTAGTGTTTTTTGTACCCAGAGTGGGTCTAGCGGTGAAGTTAGAAGGAACCCGAGATAGTTGGGACGACAAGTTTATATTACCAAGCCTGGGATTCCTTTTCCAGGGGCAGGAGGGCACTCTTTACGTGTGTGAGGGGATGTGGGTGTGTGAGGGGGATTGATTCCAGCTTCAGCGTCACACTGGGGAAGCCTGCCGGACTCCAGAGAGTGTGTAGTCTGGAACTCCTGCATTGCCAAGCCACCTCTAGCAAGCTCAGTTGTGCCACATCTAGCAAGCACACTGGAACACTAAAACTCCTTCTGTGTTGCTAAGCTGCCTCTAGCAAGCTCAGTTGTGCCATGTCTAGCAAGCACAGTAGATCACTGGAACTCCTTCTGCATTGCCAAGCCACGTCTAGCAAGCAACCTGGATCACTGGAACTCCTGCATTGCCGAGCCGCCTCTAGCAAGCCTGGGTGTACTTCCTCTAGCAAGCACAGGTGTTGTCAGGGAGCATGTAGCAAGCCCAGTCGTGCTGCCTGAAGCAGGCACTGAGTTGACAAGCCCCCACTGAAATTTACTGGTGGTTTGGGTTGCGATGGTGGTGGTGCGGCGGCTCTGGGCTAGAAGGACTTCTGGATGCTGGGCGCGCCAACTCTTTGTGTCCTTCTTGTGCGGACATTCGTATTTCAGCTACTCGAAGGTGGCTTCTTGTGGTGTGTTGTCCATCAGTGATCACTGTTGGAGTGATCCTGGTTATTTTACCACCCCCGATGTGCTTTAAGCCATGTCCCCATGGCTGGAGGTCGAATATTTTCTCATGGCCGGTGACAGTGGTAGACCTGAGGTCTTGGAGGAGGTAGTGCCAGGACATCGATCGTTCATCTGGCTCCCTGGTGGGGTTGGTGATGAGGATTAGGAAGCTTGGGTGAGAGTGGCTAGCGAGTTGTCTCAGCAGGTGTTGTGGTTTCTGGACTTTTGTTTGCCTTCTGGTTTGGGCAGCGGACGAACATTTTGAGTCGAGCCGGATACAGCTGGAGTGAGGAGACCATGGCGATGCTTATGGATGTGTTGGTGGCAGGTAGGTGGATGGTGACCTTTGATCTGGGGACCAGCTTTAAGTCAGGCGGTGCAGATGCAAAAGTACACAGGAGTAGATGGAGGCAGGAGTGAGGGTGGCTTGGTCGAAGATTGTGCTTGTTTGGGATTGGATTTCGGGAAGTTGTGGTGTCGTGTGGTTGGTGGTCGGGGTTCAAGGAGGTGCAGGGGGTTGTGTGATAGGGTTTGGTTGTAGTGAGGGACTATCTCTCTTGGGTGGTCGTGATTGTCAGCCTGGTTTTGTGCAGACCGGGATATAACTCCTCCTGTTGATAAGGTGTGAGAAGGAGGAGGTGGAGCTGGTATCATGGGCGGACTGGCCATATGGGCATTTGAGCAATACCTGGTGGGCCAGTCCATCAGTGGGCCAGTTTTCATCATGCCAGTAAAATATTATATAGAGAAAACCAGTAAACTTAATGCACAATCTTACGAAATACCCTTGCTCTCAACAATAGGCTATTTGGCAACACTAATTAGTAATATCGGGCAACTCTTAAACAATAGCTGAATTTAAGAATTGCCAGATGGCCTATTGTGGGCAAGGGTATGTCATAAGATTGTGAGTTAAGTGTGTTGGTAATAACCAGACTGAAATTTAACAAATTAATCACACTGTCCTGACCGAGATTCGATCTCAGGCCTCTGCACTTCATAAGCACGCATGTAACCACTGAGCCAAAGAGAGGATCCCCCTTTTACCTTTAGGCAGTGCAGGCTTTTATATACCCCATTTCATCTGCCCCAACCATTTCCATGGAAAACCAGCGCTTCACAGAAAACCACCACCAACAGCCAGGCTCGATGGCCAGGATTGCTGCAGTACGAACCCCCGGACAAGAGGGGCACAAGAACACACGTACAGCTAGGGCCAACCCTTCTAGCCCTGAGTTGTCACCCACCTTCCATCGCAGCCCAAGCCACAAGTATTGCCAGTGACTGGAGTTCTACAATCCAGTGCTTGCTAGAGGTGACATTACAGGGAAATCTAGATGCTTCTCTGCTACTTGATTTGCTAGAGGCAACCCTGAACGTTTGCTAGAAGCGATGTACCCCCCGGACTTGCTAGACGCGTTACAGCTATGCAGCAGCACCAACGTCCCAATTCAACCTCTGAACTTGCTGGACGTAGTCCAGCTACGCAGGAGCACCAGCGTCCCCCTCTGGCCACTGAACTTGCTAGATGTGGTTTGGCCTTTGGACCTGCTAGATGTGGTCCAGATCTGCAGGAGCACTGACGTCCCTCTCTGGCCACTGAACTTGCTAGACGCAATCCAGCTACGTAGGAGTCCCGACGCCCCTCTTCAACCACTGAACTTGTAAGAGGCGGTTCAGCCCTGGAGGAGCCACAGTGTGCCCTGGGTTTGGATGAACTGCCACCAGAAACCACTGCCCTTGGAGTGGATCCCCTTCTCGTACTCCCCCTTTCACCCCTCCTCAGTTCCCTTCCCCATACACCTAGAGAGGAGATCCCGTGGATAACAATAGATGACCTAGCTGTCCCGGTTTTCCTGGGTCTCTTCTAGTTTCCCCGAGTGCCCACTCTGGGAACAAAGCCCACTTACGTCTGTCCTCCACAAGGTCCGTAGAGAGAACCAGACATCAGGTTCCTCACCTTTGGAACCAGAGTCGCAGTCTCCCCCTACGGGCTTTACCAGTATCTTGCTTTACACACCACAACTCCCACACGTACTGACATAGACTAGACCCCCTGGATTTCCTCACTTTTCAGTTCGTAGTCCTGGTGCTGATCTCCAGTACGAAGGCAGAAAGGGAGAGTTTCCCTCCAGACCCTCAGATCGAGACCCCACACCCAAAATCGGCCATTTTTCTTCCTTTGTCTATTGTCATTCACTCCACTTATCCAGTTGTATAGAGTCAGTAATAATAATAAACCCGTACTATAGCCATCCGGAGTATGTGTGTCTCCCTCGTGCTACCAGAGTATACTGGAAGCATACTTTGTGTGTTCCTCCCTGTTTAGACGAACCCAAAGGAACTAGGTATGTGCCAGCATAACAAAATGTATAAATAACTAAATGAAGTGAAGTTGAGAGAGAGAGAGAGGTGTTGGTGGGTGCTTTGCCCATCATATACCGACTCCATACGACCCATTGAAAATGTGGTGCGATGTCATCGTCTTAAGCGGACAAGTTCTGCCATGCTGTGCTTCGATACTGCTGTGATGCTACTTCTCACTCCTACATGTAATATATTTTACAAATGCCTTTACATTTTATAGCATATACTATCAATCAACCAGTCAATCTATCTATCTATCTTGTCAGACGCCTAGCTTTATTCCGTAAGGGGTGGCCACAAACAAATCACCTCCATGTCGCCCTGTCCCCCGCCATTTCACTTCCCTCCCCCCAGCTCAACCCCCCCCCCCTCTCATATACCTCTCCATCCCATCCTCGGCCTCCCTCTCCCTCTCACCCCCTCCACCTCACTCACAAGCACTCTCCCTCTTTCGCTCTCCATCCTCTCAACACGGCCAAACCACCTCAGTGTATTTCTTCTAACGCTTTCTATCACATCCACATCCACACCACAACGCTCCTCCACTTCTTCATTTGTCAGTCTGTCTCTCCATATAACTCTACTTGCTCGTTTCAGATAACGCATTTCCACTGCTCTCACTCTTGATTTGTGTCCTTCCAACAAAGTCCAAGCTTCTCTTCCATACGTTAGATTGGTATCACAATACTATCAATACTATCTATCATGCAGAGACTTTTTCCAAAGAACCAGCAACCCTTCTTTCATGTCGTACCCTTTCAAGCACTTCATGCTCCAAACCTCCATCCTTACTCATCACCCTACCCAAGTATTTAAGTGCACTTACATTTTCCATATCCTCATCTTCCAGCCTCACTGTACGTTCAGTGACTTCCATTCTCTCGAAAACCATAACTTTACTCTGTACATTCAGTGACTTCCATTCTCTCGAAAACCATAACTTTACTCTTCCCTACATTCACCTTTAGACTCCGTTTTTTACTCCCAAGGTCCAGCGAGAATCTCACTAGACCTTGCACTCTCCCAAACTCATTCACCAAACCTTGCAATTCCCCTTCGTCTGCATTTAACAATACAGTATCATCTGCAAACAACAATACAGGAAGTTTTCAAATGCTGCCTTATCTCATTAAGGCCACTCTATCTTGTATCTCTTTTATAACCCCATCCATGAAACCTACAGATTGAACAACCATGGAGACGTGACACGTCCCTGTTTCAATCCTCACTCAGTTCACTATATAAACGCACTGCACCTTGAGCACCATCATACATACTTTTCGCGGCATTCAACAACTTCCCATTTACTCCATATATTTATATTATTTTCTACTGACACTAAATGGAGAGGTGAGAGTGTGAGAGAATGGATGTATGGATAGGGTATATGCGCGGGAGTAGATGAGAATGAGAGGGCAAAAGAAGGAGTGTGTATTGTGAGTAACAGATGGAGGGAGAGAATGGATTTGTTGCCTCAAGGATTGTTTGGGTATGACTGAAAGTTGGACTACAAATGTGGGCATTTGTGTGAGTGTATGAGCCAACGCAATATCGCGCAAGCAGAGTGAGAGATGCGTTCTGGACAAATGTGGAATCATGCATGGAAAAGTTTGAAAGGAATGATAGAGTGTTTTTGAGTGGAGATATGAATGGAATAGTAGGGAATGTGAAGGTGGATGGAGTAGTTGGTGAGTGTGGTGTGCTTGCAAAAGATGGACGAGAATAGCACTGCTTTAGTGGACACTTGTGTCGGGAGTGGGTTGGTGATAGCCATACCCTCTTCAGGCACAAAATGATCCATAGGTATACGTGGCGAGTAATGAGAAAGGTGGGTGGTAAACTGAATGAACGAAAGGCGATGACTGATTACACTGGTCAACAAAAATAAAATTATTTCATGGTTCTGAATTGAATTGGTCTTATTCTAGGATAATCGAAGGTGTTGAACTCGAATATGGCATCAGTAAGGACGTATCAGGACTGTTTCTTGAAAACCAGTAAATCTGTGTGTCTTGCTCACAGGATATGACTCATACATTTGTTTGTTTAGTTCCATCAATTAAACTTGTATTTCAGTTGCAGGTGACATATACTGTTTCCGCTTCTGCTCTTAAAGAAATTTTGTCACCTTGACAGTGGTGAAAGATGGAACGCCGCAAATGTGTAAACGATCCTGACCGTTTTTGTTAAATTCGTGGAGCGTTCTCCCCGGAAAGCTTCAAGAAACTCATTACAAAGGCTGTTCGAGTGAACTATAAAAGCTATTTCAAATGCCCTCTGGGCGACCAAGGCAAGAAATGGGAGCCTCACATAGCGTGTAGGTCCTGTGTCAATCACCTGAGTGAATGGATGCATGGAAAACGAAGTTCGGGTTTGCCATTCGCTGTACCAATGGTGTGGGGAGAGCCCAAAGACCACAGCAACGACTACTACTTCTGTCTCACGAACATCAAAGGAATAACTGTCAAGACACGAGCCACAGTACAGTACCTCAATATCGCTTCTGCAGTCCGACTAGTGCCACACAGTGCAGAACTACCAGTTCCAAACCCACTTGCTAAACACGAGCTAAGCAGCGAATCTGATTCCGGTCATAGCCCCCATGGATGATAACTACCAGGATGACTCAGGAAACAGTGGGCCCAAACCATTCAACTAGGGAGCCCTCCATGATCTCATAAGGGACCTTGATTTGTCTAAAGAAAAGGCAGAGCTCCTGGGATCACGACTGAAGCAACGTAACCTGCTGGAAGATGGAGTGTGCATCACTACGGCGCGTCACCGGCAGATCAACTGTCAGCGTTTTTCAAAATGGCAAACAATCTTTGCTATTGCGATGACGTGGTGTCTCTCATGCAACAACTCTGTAAGTCTGATCCATACAAGCCGGATGATTAGAGGCTGTTTATAGATTCAGGAGACATTCTGAAAATAGTCCTCATACACAACGGGAATCGGTTTCCATCCGTGCCAATAGCACACACGAAGATGAACGAGAGCTATGAAACTATGAAGACTGTGCTTTCCGCTGTCGAGTATGAGAAGCATCAGTGGAAAATATACGGGGACCTCAAAGTGATCAGTCTTCTTCTGGGCCTTCCGAGCGGTTACACAAAGCACATGTACTTTCTCTGCTTGTGGAACAGTAGAGCTAATGCCGAGCACTATATAAGAAAAGAATGGCCGGCAAGACCAAAAGATGCACACGGAAGGTTCAACTGTTTTCACACACCCCTTGTGGATCCAGAAAACATATTCTTGCCTCCACTGCATCTCAAGCTGGGCTTGGAGAAAAATTTCGTAAAAGCCATGGATCAAACGGGTATGGGTTTCAGTACTTGTCTATGAAGCTCGGTGGCGTGGTATCCGAAGCCAAGTTGAAAGCAGGGGTCTTAATGGTCCTCATATCCGCATGCTGGTTAATGATGGTGACTTCATCAAGGCATTAAACCCGCTAAAGAGGGACACGTAGGAATCATTCGTGAATATCTTACAGAACTGCCTTGGAAATCATGGTGCAGACAACTATGAAGAAACTGTGGCAGGCATGTTACGGGGTTATCGAGCTCAGGGCTCACAGATGTTCTTGAAGATTCATTTCTTTCACTCCCACCTCGATTTCTTCCCAGATAACCTCGGAGACATCAGTGACGAGCACGGTGAAAGGTTTCACCAAGACATTGCTGTACTGAAGAGCGGGCTGATTCAGTCCCAGCATGATGGGCAACTACTGCTGGATGCTACAACGAGAAGAAAGTCAGCTGAACAAGCGGAAAAGCAAAGTGCAGAAGTATTTTTAGAACTTCATCGCTTGCTGATAAAATGTGCATTGGATTTCCATATTTTTGTATTATAAATCATCACAATATTATCTGTATGTGCCTCAATATATGTTACAAGGTTGAGAGGAGTTATGCCACGTTGAATATGTTTTCAGAATTGGGGGAAACAGTTCTGGGGAAGCGAGTTCCAGAGAGATGCAGTTCGGGGAATAAAAGAATTCTGATAGGCAGAAGTTCTGCAATATGGCTAAATGACACTCCAGTCATGAGCGCTACCAGTGCCCGTGTAGCACGAGGGAAGGCATGGAGAGGTAGCACACTGGACACGACTTAGTCTGAGCATTTGCCATAAAAATATCTGTAAAATAATGCAAGGGAGGCAACTGTCCTTACTTGCAGGGGAGGTAGTTTATTTATAATAACAGGGTTATTAATAATTCCAACAGCTTTGTTCTGAATTTGGCCTAGTTGTTTTAATGCAACCTCTCCACATCCATTCCACAAGGGTGAGCAATATTCAAGCTGAGAGTGCACATTGGGGGAGGCAGTGGCTCGATCGGTAGAGAGGTGGCTTTCGGTCTTAACGGATCCAGGTTCAAATCCTCGCTGGGGCAGGGGACGGTTTAAGGACTTGAATTTCGTTAAATCAGTGTTTACTGATCTACCAGAAGACCCGCCAACATGTCGTAAAATTACCCCTGCTAATACCAATACACCAGTCCTGTATGAGACAGCCCTATCCTGTATTCAATATGGACGGTGGGTGTTAGCGCCGAAGTGGTGACATGTAGAGGTGTATGGTATGTAGGAGGACTGCTGGGCCTTGATAGCAGGCTGTAAAGCCTATACCCAGAGTCGGGCTTATATTAAAAAAAAAAAAAAAAAAACATCGTCAGCGAAGAAGTTACGGACTCTGTACAACAATCCAAGTTTCTTTGATGCGGTTTTAACAAGTGATCTAACATGAGACGTCGAGCTGGGAGCATTGTTAAGTGAGACACCGAGAATTTCAATACTTTTGGATATGGGAATATTGGTATCACTGAAGGTAATATACGAATCTGGCAATATCTGTCTGTTAGTAAATTGTATATACTTGGTTTTACTAGCATTAAATGAGACAAGGTTCTTTTGTCCCCATTCACTGATCGTAGAAAAGTCTTGATTTATGGAGGGTGGAAAGGTTATAAGAGGATGGAAAAAAAAGGCAGAATATAAGACGGAAGTGGAGGAGCGAATGAGTAAATATGGACTGGAGCAGATAGGGGACATGGAAGGTGTGTGCAAGGTATTCACAGAAGCCTGTGCAGCACATGTGGTGCTGTGTGGGGTAAAGAGAAGACGATAGGGGGTGCAGGGAACAATATGGTGGGCTGAAGAGGTGAGAGAGGCTGTGGCAGAAAAGAATGAAGCATATGGTGAGTGGATGAGAAACAGGGGCGTGGAAGAAATTGAGACGGAAGAGAGAGTTATATGTAAAGAGGAAGGGAGAGGTGAAAAAATTAGTAAGAGAGAGTAAGAAGAGAGTGGATGAGGAATTTGGAAGGAATTTGAGTGTAAAGTGGAAGGATTGTAAGAAAATGTTCTGGAAAGAGGTAAAGAGAGGCAGGGTGCCAAAGAAGTTAGTTGGGGAGTGAAAGATAAAAATGATAGATTACTAGTGGAGAAGGGAGAAAAAGTGAGCAGATGGAGAGATCACTTTAAGGAGTTGTTGAAGATAGAGAATGAAATTAATGCGAGTGGCTGGGGAATGGCTGAGAGACGAAGGAATGTGAGAAGAGAGGAAGAAATCAGTAGGACGGAAGTTGTGGAAGCAATGAAGAAAGTTAAAATGGGGAAAGCCCCAGGAACTGATGGAGTGTGTGGTGAAATGCTGAAGCATGGGGGAGAGATAGTAGTAGAATGGATGTGGAATGTGCAGATTGGCCTGGGAGGAAGGTAGAGTCCCAGAGGATTGGAAGTCAGGTATAATTATTCCCCTGCGCAAAGGAAAAGGGGGAAAAGAAGTATGTTGTAATCAAAGGGGCATTTATCTTCTTAGTGTAATAGGAAAAGTATATGGTACGATACTTATTGAAAGAGTTACGGAAATAACAGGAATTAGTGGGAGAAGAACAGGAAAGTTTTAGGAAGGGAAGAGGTTGTGTAGATCAGACAGTCATTCTTAGACCTTTAGTGGAAAAGTTTCCAGAGAAGGGAAAGAAGTTGTCTGCGGCCTTCATGGATTTGGAGAAAGCATATGCATATGACAGGGTGGATAGACAAGGATTGTGGAAAGTATTAAGAATATATGGAGTAGATGAGAAGTTGTTGAAAGCCGTGAAGAGTATGTATGAGGGTGTTAAGACTGCAATGCGTGTGGATAGGGAACTGAGTGAATTTTTCTATTTGAAGGCTGGATTGAAACAAGGATGTGTCATGTCTCCATGGTTGTTCATTCTGCATTGGATGGGGTTATAAAAGTGATACAAGGTCGGGCAGTGGATGTTGGAGCGGCCCTAGTGAAAGAGGGCTGGTTTGGAAACTCCTGTACTGTTGTTTGCAGATGATACTGTGTTAAGTGAAGACGAAGGGGAGATGCAAGGCTTGGTGAATGAATCTGGGAGAGTGTGTAAGAAATGGAATCTAAAGGTGAATGTAGGGAAGAGTAAAGTTATGGTCTTCGAAAGAAGTGAAGTCAGTGAATGTACAGTGAGGCTTGATGAGGATGACATGGAAAATGTGAGTGCATTTAAGTACTTGTGTAGTGTGATGAGTAAGGATAGAAGTTTACTGTAGAGGGTGAAGTGCTTGAAAGGGTACAACAAGGAAAAAAGGTTGCTGGTTCCTTGAGAGAAGTGATAAGAAACAGGGAAGTGAGTAACTTCATGACAGTATTGTTGAAATGCACACCACCAAAACCCCACCCCCGGATACGACAGCCATCCAGGAAGAGACAACAGAGGGGTGAATGCAGCAAGCGCCGGCTCAGCGCGAGAAGGGCCAACCTGCGCCTTTCCCCTACGCCCCTCTCGCGCTCAGGTGCCCACCGGCAAGGTATCAGTTCCGGCCCACATCACCCCCGCCGGACCAGCCCTCCTCTGTCGCCATGCAGAGGACGCCCCTTGTTTACTTACTGTCACCCTCTGACGGGCTCTCCACCCCGAGCCCGTGCCACACCAGTGTGGCGAATCTTTAAAAAAAAAAAAAAAAAAAAGCCCTCGACAGGTTCAGGGTGGGGCTATTCTTATAGTCCCAGATAGCTAGCAGGAGTCGGCCACCCGCCACTCAAGCGCTGCTTCCCTCCCTCACTCATACCGGGCAATGGCCACCAGCCGAGCACGGGGAGAGACGGCCTCCTGCTGCTCTTGCGATAAACCCTCACGGGAAGAGGGAAAGGTCACGGCTTCCAGCTGCGCCCAAGGACCAGTAACGGCCTCCTGCCGTGCCCCCGACTTCAGTTCCCACGCCCCGGCAACGGGCTCCTGCCGCATCCCAGCTTCAGTCCCCATCCCCCGGCGACGGCCTCCTGCCGCGTCAGTAGGGAGACAACGGACATCCGCCGCGTTCTCCCTACAATGAAAGCGGGAAGAAAGACATCAGTGACGGCCTCCTGCCACGCTTGCACTCAAGTGACGGCCTCCTGCCACGCTTGCACTCAAGTGACGGCCTCCTGCCTTATGAAGGGTGTAGTCTTCACCGGGCACGGCTCGGGACTAGCGATGGCCTCCTGCCGTGCTACGCCCCCAGAAAGCCAGGAGTGCGAACCCTCCGTGACGGCCTCCTGCCACATGAAGGAGGAGACCGCCTCTCGCCGCTCCACTCGCCATGTCCTAGGGAACCTAGCAACGGCCTCCTGCTGCGCCAAGGAGGCTCCACACTGCCACTTGCCCCCTACCCCAGTGCCATCCCCTCCTGAGGACTTCCTCTGCTCCCCCAACTATCTATTGTCAGACGCATTAATCCCTTACGGGATTAATGCATCTGACAATAGATAGATTTTCTACATGCCTTGACTATCCACTCTGTCATATACTTTCTCCTAATCCATGAAGGCCGCATACAACTTCTTTCCCTTCTCTAAAAAGTTTTCCGCTTGAACCTTACGATTAATAACTGATCTACACAACCTCTTCCCTTCCTAATGAAACTTCCCTGTTCTGACAAATGCCCCTGTGCTTTTGTTAAGGATTAATTTATAACCAGTGACTGTGTACTTGCTGAAGATCGTGTGTGGCAAGGCCCACCTCCTTTTGTATAAGTACTCTGTATACCTTTACAACAATATTTTAATCAACAAAATACAAAATATAATAGTCTGTGCCGATACAAATCCCAAGCCCAGAGATTCAGCGTCAGTCGGTAGAGAAGAGTTTTCTTCCATCTCGGGGAGTGAAACCTTGTACATCACATCAGAGGTTTTGAATTAAGAAGAGGATTCAGAATCATATTCAGGTACACTTTTAATGGGTATATTTGCCAAAGATGCCTTAACACGATTTCGTCGGTTCTTTTCTACAGCCATAAAATCAGTTGAATGAACCACTGGAAAACCCCATTTCAGTAAATAAGTATTATTGACAGTAATTCAGATTTGTTTTCCCATGGGGTAGGGAGGTAATACTTGTGTCCCTCATTAGAAGGAAAGTAGGAATAAAGTGGAATTAGCACCAAGTCATGATATGGCTATATGGCACTAAGAACTGAGGGAACATAAAGGCAGGAAGAAGCACGGAAATACCAAGATGAGGACAGAAGAGGATTACCATAATCAGGCGTAGGTGTGGCCCAGTTATTTGATTGACAAGCAGTTGAAGATGCATGCATATTGGGTAGGTTTGGTGAGGTTAGATTAGGTAATTTTTATTTTGCACTGATACGTTACATGGGGCAACACAATTTGTATCGCTGATGACAGAGCGATGTTAGGGTAACTTTAGGTCGCAGATTCTGAATGTGGCATCGGTTTTGCCAGGTTTGCCCTGATTATTGAGATAATGCATGCCACCATATTTAAGAATTCAGCTCGCTCCACCTTTGGAGCCCCTGTGATTTTCACATACAGTAGAGTAAATCAGTATTAATATTTGGAGATTTTTTAATTCAAGGAGATAGACTGGGAAAATCACTACATAGGAGGACCACAGAGTGAGCAGGTCATATTTTATGAAACTTGCCAGAGTGCCTTCCTCCATCAGCACGTAACAGAGTTCACTAGAGCTAGAGGTAATGATACCCCCTCTTTGTTAGGTCTCATCCATACCAAAATGAGCTAGAAGTAAGTGACATAGAGCACAAAGCGCCAATTGGAGCCAACGATCATTGTGTCCTAGTCTTTAAGATGGCTGTAGATGGTACTCTACAGTGTGATAGTGTTAGTAATAAGAGACTTTATCACAAAGGTGACTATGTGCAAGTGAAGGCAATGTTCAGCGATGTGGACCGGAATGAGCTAGGAGACAGAAGCGTCCAGGAGGTCTGGAAAGGTCTCACAGATGAGCACAGTCAAGCAATCGAAGTCTGCGTTCCAGTGCAATCAACTATGTGGAGCTTAACAAAATGCAGACCCAAATGGATGACTCAGAGAGCACTGAGCAAAATAAAACAGAAAGAAGCAGCTCAGATGAGATACCACCAGAGGAGAACCAGAGCAAGGCACAGGAAGTCAAAGAAAAACTGTGTGCCTTCTTTGCCTGTGCTCGAAGTAAGACAAGAATAAAGGAATCTGTGTCTAGGCTCAAGCAACCTGATGGGACTTTAACAAATTCCACCCAAGAGGCTTGCAAGTTACTGAACAAGGAGTTCCAGAAGGTTTTTGCCAAGGAGACAGACATCCCCATTCCAATGGCACAGCACTAGTTTGAAGGCAAAGAGTTAAGCCAATATGAGTTCACAGTGGACAATGTCAGAAAACTTCTAGAAGGCCTTCAAGAAAACTCCGCACCCGGACCAGATGGGGTTCACCCGAAAGTGTTGAAAGAATGTGCATCCACACTGGCTTTCCCTCTCTGGTTGTTGTTTAGGACGACCTCAGTGATGGAAGAATACCTGAGGATTGGAAAAAGGCGAATGTCTCCCCAGTTTTCAAGAAGGGAGATAAGTCAAACCCTCTCAACTACCGGCCAGTAAGCCAAACATCTGTACCATGTAAGGTTATGGAGAAACTGCCAAAACAGAAAATAGTCAACTACTTAGAAAATAACAGTCTTATTAGTAATTCCCAACATGGTTTCAGAACAGGGAGATCTTGTCTGACACAGTTACTGGAGTTCTTTGAAGAGCTAGAGGATGCACCTGACAAAGGGGTCGATGTGAACATTGTATATTTAGACTGCAGGAAAGTCTTTGACAGTGTCCCACACCTTCGCTTACTCAACAAGCTAAGGGCAGTGGCAGTTTCTGGTGATATCTTAATCTGGACTGAGAACTTTCTGTGCAGGAGGGTCCAACATGCTGTCATAAAGGACTAAGGTGACCACTGGAGCTAAAAGAGGAACGTGTGTGTGTGTGTGTGTATATATATATACAGTATGTATACTGTATATATATATTTAGTATAGGCGAGTGACAGCGGCTGCTGCTGCGCTGCACCCCACCCTCAGGCTGCTAATCAAACATAACGTCTCAAACGAACTCCGAACATACAGTACGTTACTGTGAATGGGCCGACTAAAGTTACCATTTAGTGAGAAAAGTATTACACATTTTATATTAACAAAACAGTATTTCATTTGGTTTGGATTATGCATAATTTTACTAATTCATCATAATTTCATAAAAGCGGGACGTTTAAGATAATCTGTTGAAAAAGCAGGACATTTTGTCACACAAAAAGGCGGGACAGATGTAAAAAAAACGTGACTGTCCCGCCTAAAAGTGGGACTCTGGTCACCTTATGAAGGACTCATATTCAAAATGGCTGAGGGCCTGGAGTGGAGTACCCCAAAGGAGTGTGCTCAGGCCGATACTCTTCCTAGTGTACAGTATATAAATGACCTTATGGACTCGGTACAATCAAGCAATAAGCTCTTCGCAAATGTTGCCAAGCTGTTCAGTAGAATCAGATACTCAGCAGATACAGAGATTCTTCAGGACATCACCAGACTACGGGAGTGGAGAAGAAAATGGCTTCTGAATTTCAACGAGGAGAAGTGTAGGTCATGCATCTGGGGAGAAGAAATCCAGAGTACCATTACCATATGGGTGACACTCCACTAACCACCACAGTGGAGGAGAAGGACCTAGGTATATATGTTACCCCCAACCTGAAGCCAACAGTACAACTTGCCAAGGCAGCAGCCAGTGCAAACTCCATGGTGGGACTTTTAAGAAAACATACACATTCCTGGATGCAGAAATGTTTCTCCCCTTTTACAAATCTCTGATCAGACCCCGGCTGGAATACAGTATCCAAGCATGGTCACCTTACATCCGTCGAGACATTAACAAGCCAGAACAAGTACAGCAAAGAGCCACTAAATTAGTCCCGGAGCTATCCGAACTGTCCTACGGGGAAAGACTGGCCTGTCTTGGCCTCACCACACTGGAGGAAAGGAAGATACGTGGCGACATGATCCAGACGTACAAAGTACAGTGCACCCTCACACTGCGAATTCACACAATGCGAATCACCTACAATGCGAGGTCAACCCAGAAAATGTTTATTTTTATCGAATGCGAAATCTGCGAATCGAATTTCCCAACATGAGAATCGGCTGTATGATTCCAAGGCAAAAATGGACTTCCCGCCATTTCTACGAGTGTTGGGCTGTACAGTGTGAGTCATCACATGAAGGCAGGTGGCTGGCAATGAGCCAGATTCAAAATGGCAGGGGGGCTGGTCAGCTCTTCCTGGGTAAACAAACACTTCTCCATATTGCTGCGAGAACGAATGTTGTACCTCACATCTTGTTGTCCGTTTTAGCATCCTAGCAGTACTCACCTGTTCATCTTGGTCTCAGCTCTCAACTTTGAAGGCTTTATGGAACCTCCATGAGACATCGGCTGTGACAGTGAGAGTAACAGTGGGGAGCTCTGCCCCGCAGGGCAAGAGTAAATGCCCCGAGCATTGAATACCCGTCCACCTCCTCCCTACTTAACAAGCCCAGAAGTCACTTAAATAAAGGTACATGGCGTTCTATTTGTTTTTTTATTTGTTGGTCCAGCTTAAAGTGCTGTTAAACAAAATATTAGCAGGGTAGAGTAAGCTGGAAGGGGATCCGAAGACCAAGTCCTGCGTAGGCTGTCCACCATGTACCTTTTTTCCCATAAGTTCTTTGGTTCACACAATGAGAAATCATAGAATGCGAGGGTCTCTGCCGCCCATAAACTCGCATTGTGTGAGGGTGCACTGTACCGTACTTCACAACAGTGATGCGGTTAATGATGGAAATTTTCCACAACTTGCATCAAGAGACAACCAAACGAACACCAGAGGACATAGCCTGAAGCGAGCACAGAACCACACGGAGGACAAAAAATTTTAATACAGGAATGGTGAACCATTGGAATAGTATCTCGGATGAAGTAGTCACGAGCCAGTGTGAATGCTTTTAAAAATTCGTATGACAAGTCTGTTAAGACTGTAAAACAGAGAAGAGGCACCTTTTATGAGCACTGACTCCTATGCCTCTTAACTGTCACTGAAGGTAAGCAATATGTTGCTGAATTGATTTATAGGTATTTCAGATTTAATGCAGGAATTAAGTATATGTTCATTTTTATCATAAAGTTTCAGGATCTTATTGAAAAACATGAATAATGCTAAAACTTAATGGTCTGGCATAGTCTACACACAAATCACATGGAAATTGTCTTAAATCATACAAAAGTAAACACATGAAATACCTAGTGGTGCAGTATTGAGCACAAGAACATAAAAAAGTAAGCTGAGTCATGTGATCACAAGTAATGCATAGAGAAAGGCTGTTTATATGATTTTCTTTTGTTTCGGTCATCAGGACAATCACATTGGAGGCTCCAACAGTAGTCTGCCATCATGTGTCTGCCCCATTTGCCTTGATACCTTTCCTCCATCACCATTATATCCTGATGGGACCTGCCCTCTTGTTCCTCACTAAAATCACCAAGATTCTGTGGAAATCTGTCCAAGTGGCTTTGGAGAAAGTGTACCTTTTGCTCATATTAGCACCCAAATTTTTAAAGTCATTGAGCATCTTTTGCACCAATCTGCTTTGTGGTTGCCCAAGAAGTTCTTGACAACTGAGACATAACTGCATCAGGCAGAAGCTTCAGCATCTTTCATAAATTCAGATCTTTGGTTAGTTTATAAACCTGAAGACAATCAAAGATTCCTGCTTTTAGTTTTTCAATACAGGTGTACCTCAATACATGATACCCCTAGATGCTATACCCCGGCTTAATGATGAGGGTAGAAATACCACCATACCCCGCCTAATGATGGTCAAACCCTGGTTTAACGATGGGTATTTACTCTTTATCGATTTTGATGATATTTTTAGACTAAAATTGTTTGTTTAGTTGATTTATAAACTTTTTAGACTTGCATTAATGTGTTTTAGCCGTAAGCGGGGTGAACATGTCATTTTGGGGTACAGTTTACTAAGCTTGATTTTTTTCGAGACATATTTGACACCTAACAGGTGTTAGGCTTAGGTTAGCTTCTTTTACAGTTGTTAGGCCATTTAGATTGGCTTTAAACTTGTTTTTGGACTCATTTGGGTGGGTTTAGGACTTAGTTGGGGGGGAAACCCAAGGCCCAAAAATGCATCCATATATATACATGTTAAATCTACCCTGAGATGCGATACCCCGCCTAATGATGGATTTTGACTTAACCAGTTGCATTGTAAACCGGGGTATACGTGTTCTCAGTCCAAGGAACGATCTACAATTTTTGAAGCAGTCATCATCTTTGTCCAAGGCCTTAACAGATTGCTTCATCAGTCCAAGCTTGCTGTGGAGGGATGAGAGAATGATTTTTTTCGTTCGGCCAATGGCTCGTTAATGATGTTAGCTGCACCTACAGTCATGTTTTCCCTTGAAGGCCATGTCACTTGTTTCCAGTGATCTTGCTTTGCACTACTATCCCACACAAGCAGGTGAAACAAGGGTACTTCATGTATTCACTTTGCAGCCAAGCAAGAAGTTCACCATCTTTAGGAAAGCACAAATAGACAAATAGACCCCTGGTGCTCATGATAGCAGAGCTTCTGCAAGACCATTTTGGTTCATGTTCTTTAAGCATTGTTGAGTGAGCAGTTGGAAGTTATGCATAGCGGCTAGCAACCATCGTGAAATAAAACACAAATTAAGCTTCTAGTGGAGCTGTCTGTAAAAAGCTGCCAGTCTTCTGGTTGATATTCCGGTATTCCCATTTGGAGAAGTCTAGGGATGTCATTGCAGTATAATGCACAAGTTCTTCATCTTGGCCGAAATAAGGAAGAAGTGCCTCCTCTCTTGTCCAATAAGCTTTTATTTTAGCTTCTGGCATTAGGCAGTTCATTTCTTTTAGTCTGGATGCTAGAAGGTCAGATGCTTGCTGTAACAGATTGAGGTCTCGTATCAAATCACTGAGCTCTTCTTAAGAGAGCTTCTGTACTTAAGTGTTAAAAAGCTTCCTTCATATTCACTTCCACTGCAACCATCTGTGCTGGCTACTTCAAGTCCCACATTTCTTCAAAATCAGACAATGGAAAGTCAGGCAGTGAGGTAAACGCTGTTATAGGAAGGTCTTTGCTGTGTGGCACAGGTTGCCTTGCTGATTCCAAATCAGGATAGACTACTGCCACTAATTGGGGTAAAATCATAATTTGAGGGATACTATCTATTAGGCTATCTCAAAAACTTGAGCCAGTTCAGCAAATCAAAATGAACGGATCTTGAATTTGGCTCTCTTTTGTATTGTTTTTGCTTTTTCTTGGAAGGAACAGTATGCAGGCATGTGGCCTTTGGTTCCTTCTTCCTTGCATAAAAAAAAAAATAAAGTGTCATTTTTGGATTCAGCACCTCTAAAATACCCTAAATTCATTCAAACATCATGGGTAACTAAGTAAATTTTTATTTTTTGTTTTTGGCCTGTGTTATAAATGCCAAATAAGACCAAAAATGTGTGTATATTCTTTATAATACATAAGACTTCTGAAAATAATATTACAGTAATCCCCCGTTTATCTGATGTAATAGAGCCAAAGGCATGTCCAAGTAGTGGCTCCATCTGGATAGTGGATTTCCCCCCCTGGCCCCCATCCGTAGATAACCTAACTTTGAAAGCCAGTGTAAGGGGTCACTACCGTACAGCATACAACACCTGTTCCTGCTGTTTAACACTACCTTGTCAGGCAGACCTAAAAATGCAGTGGGCACACAAAACATAATGGTCAAATTGAATAAAATCTTGGTAAAATAAAATAAAATGATGGTACAGCACAGTAAGCTAGAATCAAATCAGTCAGCACTCATGATTCGACCATCTCGTATCAGTCTTACCCAGGATCTCCAACTTATAAAGAGTCAGCACTATCCTCTTCCTTTTCCCTGGTGAAGGGGGCATTGTCACACACCCAAGGAAGAGGCATGCAAGGAATAGCATGGCCAGAAGCAGGTAGGGAACAGTCACAAAAATCACTACATGTGTTGCTATAACAACTGTTCACATCGCCACGCGGGAGCTGAGACTGAGTGGGGGGGGGGTCTCTGGCGAACGTAGCGTAAACTAACTAGCCAGACACTGTGGTGCCACCGGCCTATTCCCACTCGTCTGGGTGGAAATTTTTTGCGCAACCATAATTTGCAAATGGACGCAAGCATTTTGACTGGATAGTGGGAAAAAATGAAAGAAAAATGGTTTGGAACAGCCAGATCACAGCGTCCAGGTAATGGATTGTCCAGGTAGTGGTCATCCAGATGATCTAGAGATTTTGTTAATATATGTTTATTTTTGTGCCAGTTTTTCCTCAGATTTTCCCAGTTTCTCTATATTGTAAGACCCCCTTTCCCCCCACCGCGCTCATCATCTTATATGAGGCAATATGTAGGCTGCCCCTGGCTGCGCTGATCGTCTCATGTGAGGCAGTGGGTCTCCACACCATTATTTCAAGCATGAGGAAGCATCAGCAGTTTCCATGGGAATGTTGACTCTCCCTCAATGCCATCAGAGCAGTTGCCAAGCCATGCCACACCACATTTGCCAAATACTACGTATTTAGTAACTCAGATATGCAGGCCACCCCTGGCCGCACTGATCGCCTTATATGAGGCGATGGGTCTCCGTGCCATAATTTCAAGCATGAGGAAGCGTCAGTGGTTTCCATGGGAATGTTGAGTCTCCTTCAGTGCCATCAGAGCTGTTGCCAAGCCCTACCACACCACAGTTGCCAAATACTGCATACGGTATTCAATAATTCAGTTCTCGTTTGTAGCTCAGCAATTGCGGATTCACGTCCGTCTACTTCCTGTGATGCTGGTGACTTATCGCCACCCTCACACCCACCCAAGAGGCGTAAATTGCAAAAAGATGAGGGTGATGAAGAGTTCGAGCTCAGAAACGCTTGATCTGATGAAAAAAAATCAACGTAATATTAAAAATGTCCTAAAACAATGACCCGCGGAAGGTAATCAGGTTGATAAGAGTTAGCGCGGTGTGGGAAAACATGCAGGATTACTGAGGAAGTGCTCTCCTTCCCCTCCATCCTCAGCAGTCATTAGGAGCTATTCAGCAGAGATAATTCTTAACCAGCAAACTTAATTATGTTGCTGATTATTTCCTAATTTTAAACAATATTTTTCCACACTAATGTCTTCAGGTGGTTTTCCACAGTCAGTAAGTACTGGTATGCACTTCAGCTGTTTTCCCTTTAGTTATTGTTAACTTGATCCTGTACTTGGGATCTTGGACAAACTGCAAAGCTCCCATTAACAGATGATGAAAACTTTATGATAGGTATTATCTTTCATGATTGTAAATTCATTTATGACACCCAGATTCTGTAGAAATCTCATTTATGTTGCTCAGGACTGTATAAGTCGTTCATGACACCCAAATTCTGTTAAAATAATATGTTACTTAGAGCACAAAGGGTTGTTGACATAGGTGTTGGTGTCCAATAGAGGGCAGTGGGACGATTCGGATTGGAAACTTATTCGTTTCCAAGTCGTTCAGGTTCGTTAGGTTAAACTAAGTTAGGTATTGATTTAAGTTAGGTTATGTAATATTTAATACGGTAGATTATGAGGGACGAACCGTTAGTGACAGACTGACTTTGGAGCAGAATCAACCCAAAAGTCCGATATGGCAAGTGGCCGCTTGCCACGGTTTGGGTGTAAAACAGGTGGTTTTATAGTTGATATCTCCAGATTACAAATTTCTGCAACGTTTTAAAACTATCACAATGATGATTGCTTGGTATGTTATAGTTTATTGAGAAAGAAATACAATTGTAGATTCTATACATGGGAGCTTCTCCACAGTTTCACTGGGATCTCCACCCTTGGATAGTTCATTTGGTTTGGTTTGTGTGATTCCCAGTAATACAACATTTTGTGATGCCATGGTTAGGACTAAAGGATGTCAAGCTGAGGGCTAAAGAATGCCGAGGTTACAGCTGAAGAATGTCTGTCTGTCAGTCTATAGCCAGACACCATTAACCTGTAAGAGGTGGCCACTTGATTTTGAGTTTGTCTTTGAGTTAGTTGTTTTATGGGGAGGAGCACTAACCTTCTGTCAACCCACTTGTGACGCATAGGGAACACGTATGGGTTAGTTACATGGTTACCACCCAGTATTGTAAATAGTTTCCTGGTTTACAGGAAACCATTTAGGCTTGTCACTAAATGTAAAGCCACCAGAAATGGATGGAAGACTAATGAGAAATGACAGAAAGATGGAGAAATAGGAAGAGAGGAGGGCAGACACAAAAAAAGAGTGATAAAGGTGAAGGAAGTTGTAGGCAGCACTATATCAAGCGATGATGGTCACCACCATCTGCCACCCTGAAGAATGTCATGGGGGATAAAAATAAAACGTGACACTGGGTGGCATGCTCTTTACATATACATATACTTACAATAATTTAAAAAGTTTTTGGTAGGATTACTTTTAGTATTATATTAGTACGGTATACTGTATATAATCCCGTAAAGGGTGGCCACCTGTCTTTGAGTCACCCTTCACCAACACCCTTGTTGACAAATAGGGAACATGTATGGATTGGTTGTATGGTTACCACCCAGTGTTATAAATAGTTTCCTGGCTTACAGGAAACCATTAGGCTTGCCATTGAATGTAAAGCCACCAGAATAGGAAAGTCTAACTATCTGTATATAGCCAGACACCATAATCCCATAAGAGGTGGCTGTTTGATATTGAGTTAGTTGTTTTATGGGGAGGAGCTTTAACCCTTTGCCATCCCACTTGTTGATACATAGGGAATACATATGGTTTGGTTATATGGTTACCACCCAGCACTGTAAGTGGTTGCCTGGCTTATAGGAAACCATTAGGCTTGTCACTCATTGTAAAGGTGCCTGAAAATGAAAGAAGAGTAATAAAAAGTAACAAGAAAGATGGGAGAAATAGGAAGAGAGGAGGACAGACAGAGAAAGAATGATAATGGTGAAGGAAGAAGTAAGCAGCTCACCATCAAGTGAATGGATATAGTTGCCACCACATACCACCTAAAAGAGAAGAGTAATACATATAGTAAGACCTCACTATAACGGACTAATTGGGGCTCAGGCCAGTCCGAAATATGCGATTTTCCGATAAAAGCGACATCCGGACTTACCCCTGCTAATCCGGACTTTTTCCGATATATCAGACATTAGTCCGGATTGCATCAGTGGTTTTCACCACCATAGCAGTATTGTACTGTGTTATACCTTCACTACATTAATCAAATGGTATAATAATACTCTACTGTGCACTGAAAAACATGTCTTTTACTTGTCTTATTGTGGTGAACATAGCTGAAGTTGTCAGGCAGTCCGGACTGCTTTCTGGCTATATCGGACTTTTTCCGGTATATAGGAGTTTAGTCCGGTAGCTCCTCGAGTCCGATAAAAGCGAATTCCGGTCTACTGAAGTCCGTTATATCGAGGTTTTACTGTATATATATTGTATATAGATCAGGGATTTGGCACCCCTTTTTAATGTGACAGCATCTGGATTGACTCTATTGGTTATGTTTATGTGAAGCTACAGAATGTGGTGAATGTTTTTGGTGTATCAGATAGAGCCAGGATTCTGGGGGCTTGAATGATGAGTGAATGGAAGCAAAGCCCATTTTATTGGGCAGATTTGGGCTTTCTGGACATTGCTACTCCTCACCCTGCCCTAGGGCAGGAATGGAGGTCCGGATGATGATGATGATAATACTGTATATACTGTACATGAAGTAGTGTTAGTGCCAACTTTAACATACAGATGTGAGGCTATGATGTGGCATGAAAATGATAAGTCAAGAGCTGTGGAGATGGGACTGCTGAGGAATGTATGTGGAGTACAGAGAGTGGATAGGATACGGAATAATGTGCTTCGTGATAGATGCAGAGTGAGGAAGTCAGTGGACACGAGAATCGAAGAGAGTTTACCGAGATGGTTTGGTCATGTGGAGAGAATGGATGACAATAGAGTGGTGAAAAGGTATATCTGAGTGCGTTTGAAGGAGTGAGAAGGTGAGGTAGGCCAAGAAGAAGGTGGAGAGATATGGTGGATGAGTGTATAAGGAAAAGAGGTATGGAAGCCGATGAGGCTAAGGGACTGACAAGAGACCGAGCTGGCTGAATGAATTTTTTTGCGGAGAAGCGTGTAACCGGAGATTTGTCACCCCTTTTTAACATGACAGCGTTCTGATTGACTCAGTCAGGTAGGTATATATGAAGCTATAGGACGTGGTGAAATTTTTTTGGCCTATGTGATGGAGCCAGGATTCCATGGGCCTGAATGATGAGTGAATGGAAGTGTGGCTCATTGAACTGGGCAAACTTAGGCTGTCTGGTTGTTGCTATTCCTCACCCTGCCCTTGGGTAGGAAAGGAGGTCTGGATGATGATGATGATATATATATACAGGTATACCCCAGTTTAACGATGCAGTTGGTTAGGTAAAAATCCATTGTTAGGCAGGATATCATAATATTGGGGGTAGATTTAACATGTAAAGATGTGTTTTTCAGCCTTGGGTTTCCCCCCCAACCCAGTCCAAAACCCACCCAAATGAGCCCAAAAACAAGTTTAAAGCCAGTCTAAATATCCTAACAGCCGTAAAAAAAGCCAACCTAAGCCTAACACCTGTAAATAACTCACTAAAACCGACAAATAAAATGTGAAAATTGTCAAATAAAAGTCTGGAAAAATCAAGTTTAGTAAACTGTACCCCAAAAAGACAATGTTCACCTCACCTATGGGTTAAACACAGTAATCTAAGTCTAAAAACAGTTTAAAATCAACCTAAACACACAATTTTAGTCTAAAATATCATCAAAATCAGTAAAACAAAAATAATAAATGCAACGTTAAACCGGGGTTTGGCCATCGTTAGGCAGGGGATGGTGGTACAGTATTTCTACCCCCATCGTTAAGCCGGGGTATTGCATCTAGGGATATCATATATCGAGGTGTGTGTGTATACATACAGTGCTTCCTCCAATTTTGCGAGAATATGGTCGACAAAAAACCTCGCAAAATCGAAATTCGCAAAGTTTAAACAATTAAATATATGCAATAAAGGTAAATTGGTCGACATCACCCCAAGGTAAGCACTTTTTCCCACTCTTTCTCTCGACTCTACCTCTTAATTTTATGATGATAAATGAAACAAACATGGACTGATGTATTGTACAGTAATATTATTATGAAAACATCATAGGTAAGAAACATAAAAAAGAAAAAAATGCATATTTACACTGATGTGAAGACTGGCGTGGTGTACGGGACTGGTGGCGGGGCAAGGCTTGGGTGCGACTACTGTGGTGTAAACAAACGTGGGGGGCGGCAGAATACCGAACTAGGAGGCACAGTACGCCCAGCGAACCACAACGTCACTACTCCGCGTGGCAAAGTAGTGCGGGAAGACGACTTTCCCACCACTCGACCTCGCAAAGTGTGTGATCGCTCGCAAAGTTCATAAATGTTAAAAAATAAATGACTTGGAACTACCTCGCAAAAGTGGTGTTTCGCAAAGTTGAAGGATGTACTGTACATATACCTGTATATATATATATATATACAGTCAAGTCGCCTAAGGCGCGGCTAATTGGTTCTGGACAGCGCCCGTGCCATAGAAAACTGTATCATACAGATAACTAAACCTGTGGGAAAAATGGAATTTGGTTCTGGACGTTCACCCAAAGTCCCCCTTTTCACCCCACTTTTCCCCACTTTACACATGCACACAATCAAGCAGTCAGTCAATGCATGTATTACATACAAATTAAACACTAAACATTAAATAATAAAAGGCTTTAAGGACAAAATACTGTACGTATCTGACTCCGACGATGATAGTGCTTAAGTAGAATGGGTAGGGTTGGGAGTTCCGAGGCAAGAAGCAGGCTACTGCCTCGCTTTTTTGGGTCTGGCACCTTGCCGAGCCCGCGCCATAAGTATAGTTTATGTGCATGGTTCATATTTTTGGGTCTGGCACCTTGCTATGTCATAGAAAAATGTTCCCATAGAAGCACATGCCATAGGTGACTATATATATATATATATATATATATATTTATGCAGTATATATACTGCATATATATATATATATATAAAGTATATATATACTGCATATATATACAGGGTGTCCATAAAGTCTCTTTACAATTTAACATTTATTACAAAGGCAATTGATGAGATATCTTAATCAGATTTGTTTTATGTACTCAGTGGTTATCAAAGTTTTTAATCACATTGCATTTGTGTATTTCAGGTACCCTGTTGATGAAAGAGGTACTGTTAAATGAACCCCTAAAAAATGGCTACTCCTCAAGACTTTATAGACACCCTGTATATCCCCCTGGGGGTAGGGGGGTTTCAAGAATACTCCCCCAGTATCCTTGCTTATCGTATGAGGTGACTAAAAGGGTTGTTGGTGGGTTAGTGCCCCACCCTGTAAAAAGAACTAACTAAACAAGCGAATAAAGCGCCTCGGACCAGGACGGACCATACATTGACAACTACGGAACGGACAAAGGACATCCTAAGGGTGGGGACGTGGAATGTAAGAGGAGTGAATAATGAAGTGAAAGAGAGAGAGCCATTGTTCAGGTGCTTGAGGAGGCAAGAGTGGATGTATGTGGAGAGTGGATGTATGTGGATTGACTGAAACTAAATGGAAAGGTGAAAGGGTGAGAGAATGGGAATACGGTTTAGGAATATGTGCGGGAGTCAGTGAGAATGAGAGGGCAAGAGAGGGAGTATGTCTGATGATAAGCAAAAAGTGGAAGGAGAATATAAGAGAGTATGGAACACTGGGTGCAAGGATTGTATGGGTGAAGGTGAAAGTAGGCATACAAGCTTGGGCGACTGTATGTGTGTATGAGCCGACAAAGGACTGAGTGGCAAGAGTGAATGATGAGTTTTGGGCAAATGTAGAAGCATGTACGGACAAGTTTTAGAGGAGCGAGAGAGTGTTTTTGATTGGAGACATGAATGGTAAAGTTGGGAATGTACGAGTGGATGGAGTGGTTGGTCACAGGGGTGTGCCAGCTGAGATGGATGGGAATGGTAGTGCCTTGGTGGACATCTGTGCTGGTAAGGAGTTGGCAATAGCCAGCACCTACTTTCGGCACAAGATGATCCACAGGTATACATGGAGAGTCTTGAGGAGGATGGATGGTGAACTTGTAGAATGGAAGGCAATGATAGATTACATGTGTGTGGATGAGCAAATGAGAAGACAAATGTTAGATGCAAGAGTGTGGAGAGGGTGGGGGAGTGGAATCTCTGACCATCACTTAGTGATGGCCAAGGTAAGGCTGCAAAGAAAGTGGGTGAAGAGACCAAGAGGAAGACAGGAGGAAGTAGCTCCTGTGAAAAGAGTGGAGAGGTTACAAGATAGTGAGAAAATGGCAGAGTATAAGAGAATAGTGGAAGAAAGATTGGGAAGGTATGAGTTAGAGCAGATGGAAGGGGTGGAAGATGTGTGTAAGATTTTCACGGAAGAGATAGGCGCAGCGTGTGAGGAGGTTTGTGGAGTGAGGAAGAGATGCAGGGGTCTGCAAGGGACAGGATGGTGGAATGATGAGGTGAAACAAGCTGTGGAACAAAAGAAGAAGGCATATAGTGAATGGCTAGTGAGCAGAGGTAGGGGAGAAGATGAGAGAAGAGAGAGGTGTATGTAAGCTGGAGAAGAGAGGTGAAGAGACTGGTGAAGGAGAGTAAAAAGAAAGTGGATGAGGAGTTTGGGAGGAATCTGAGTGTAAAATGGAGGGAGAGTAAGAAATTGTTTGGAAGGAGGTAAAGAAAGTAAGACAGTGTGAAAGGGGAAATAGTAGGGGAGTGAAAGATGGGAATAATAGATTGCTGGTGGAGAAGAGAGAGAAATTGAGGAGATGGAAGGAGCACTTTGAGGATTTGTTGAATGTAGAGAGTGAGAGCAGAGCAAGTATAAGTGGTTAGGGAATGGCTGGGAGAAGAGGTGAGAGGAGGGAGGAAGAGATCAGTGGAAGCATTGAAGAAGGTCAAGATGGGAAAGGCCCCAGGAATTGATGGAGTGTGTGGTGAAATGCTGAAGTATGGGGATGAGATTTTGTGGAATGGATATGGAAGTTGTGTAGATTGGCTTGGGAAGAGGGGAGGGTTCCAGAGGACTGGAAATCAGGTATAATTGTTTCTTTATATAAAGGAAAAGGGGAGAGAGAAGTATGTGGTAACCATAGGGGTATTTGCCTTCTTAGTGTGACTGGAAAGATATATGGCAGAATACTTATTGATAGGGTTAGGCATATAACAGAGGAGTTAGTTGGAGAAGAACAAGGGGGATTTAGGAAGGGAAAAGGGTGTGTAGATCATATATTTGTTCTAAGATGTTTAATGAAGAAGTATCTAGAGAAGGGAAAGAAAGTGTATGCTGCCTTCATGGACTTGGAGAAAGCTTATGACAGAATAGATAGGTAAGGTGTGTGGAAGGTATTAAGAATATATGGAGTGGAGGGGAAATTGTTGAGTGCTGTGAAGAGCATGTACGAAGGAGCTAGGGCTACTGTGCGAGTGGATGGTGAGCTAAGTGAGTTCTTTTATCTGAAAGTGGGACTGAAACAGGGTTGTGTGATGTCTTCATGGCTGTTTAATATATACATGGATGGGGTTGTAAAGGAGGTGCAAGGTAGGGCAGTGGATGTCGGGGTGGCTCTAATGAATGAGGGCGAGATGTGGAAGATTCCGGTGTTGTTGTTTGCTGATGATACAGTATTGCCGAGTGAAGGTGAAGGGGAGTTGCAAGGTTTGGTGAATGAATTTGTGACAGTGTGTAAGAAGAGTAATCTGAAAGTCAGTGTGAACAAGAGTAAAGTTATGGTGTTTGAGAGGAATGAAGTCTCAGAATGCACAGTGAGGTTGGAAGGTGAGGATATGGAGAATGTGAGTGCATTCAAGTACTTGGGCAGTGTGATGAGTAAGGATGGAAGTTTGGGGGATGAAATACTTGAAAGGGTACAGCAGGGAAGGAATGTTGTTGGTTCATTGAAAGCGGTGATGAGAAATTGGGAGGCGAGTATGGAAGTCAAGAAGTCACTGCATGATAGTATCGTGATCCCTACCCTGACATATGGAAGTGAGGCATGGACTTTGCTAGAGGGTAACAAGTCAAGAGTGAGAGTAGTGGAAATGAGTTACTTGAGAGGAGCATGTGGAGTTACATGGAGGGACAGGTTGACGAATGAAGAAGTGAAGGAACATTGTGGGGTGGATGTGAATGTGGTGGAGAAGATTAGGAGAAATACACTGAGGTGGTTTGGACATGTGGAGAGAATGGAAAATGAATCTCTGACTAAGAGGGTGTATGCAGGTGGGGTAGAGGGAGGGAGAGGGAAGGGAAGGCCGAGAATGATGTGGAGGGAAGGAGTTGAGAGGTATATGAGGGAGGGGAGAGTGAACTGGAGGGAGGGTAGGCAAATGGTGGGTGACAGAGCGACTTGGAGGCGTTTTGTCTGCAACCACCCTTTGCGGGATAGATATATACAGTATATATATATATATATATATATACTGTATACCCCCCCTGGGGGTAGGGGTTTTTTCAAGAATTCCAGTATCCCTGCTTGTCGTAAGAGGCGACTAAAAGGGTTGGTGGCGGGTTAGTGCCCCACCCCGTAAAAACAACTAACTTGTAGGAGGAGGCTGTAGCACGGGCCGAACAGGGTAGTACGGGCCGAACAGGGTAGTACTCCCGAGGGGAATGCAATGCTGGTGATAGGGAGAGCTGGAGCTCCTTTCACTAGCTACTTAATCATCCTCCTTTGCTGACCTTTTCAGTGTGACAGTAACATGGAGAGTAGACCAGCATACTCTCCCAATCATTTCCTCTAACTATCCTATGCACTACACCACATGCGCTTTACATATCACACAACGTACCCCACTACGTTACAGGGGTTGACGCCAGCAAGGGCATGCGGCCAGAAAACTTTGCCCCCGCTACCTAGTGGTGGACTTTGGGGGGAGGCTTGACTGGGGTTCCGCCGGCACAGATCATGGGTCCGGGGCGAGATGGGGCTCGAACCTGTGCTAGAGGGTACAGGGCATTGCGGTTCCCAGGCTGCCGCTTCCGCTCATTAGAGAGGGGCCCGAACCTGGGAGTAGCGCCCCAGGAGGCTGCCCTATCAGTGGGTGTATAATGGCGGGGCAGTTGCAGTGCCAAGCCGCGCTTGGAGGGTGTCCCTGCAGGTGTCCTGGCAGGGTGCCCCGAGGCCACTACCACAGCCACTAGTAAGCTGGTGGGCTAGGGGTCCCAGATCCATTGCCTGGACCCGGGTCTGTGCAATGGGTCGGGCCTTTGGAATGTTTACCCCCCTTTATCTTACCGACTATGACTATGAACAAAAACAAGCACCAAAGCAAGCCTGACGACAGCAAATCACCCAGGGGGTTTAGGGTGGGTTCGTGGAATGTGGGAAGTTTGAGAGAAAGAGCAGGGGAAGTTGTTGAGGCATTTAGTAGGAGGTGGGTGGATGTGGCATGTCTGCAGGAAGTCCGGTACAGGGGTGGATCAGCCAGAAAGATTGCTGGGAAGGATTGCTACTATAAGTTGTTTTGGCAGGGGGGAACTGACGGATATGGGGGTGTGGGGTGTTGGTTGCGGAGAAATGGGTGGAGTATGTTATGAATGTCATGAGAGTAAGTGATAGGATAATAGTAGTGAAAATTTTGATCGGACGGGTGATGGTCTCAGTCATATCAGCATATGCTCCGCAGGTAGGATTGAATGACGCAGAGAAGGATAGATTTTGGGATGATTTAATACGCGTAGTAAGTGGTATGGGTGATGATGAGGTAGTGGTTCTGGGAGGGGATTTAAATGGTCATGT
>JAGKTI010000252.1:141391-157377 GCA_018397915.1 Birgus latro | reverse complement strand
AGCGAGTTCAGTCGGTTTTCAGTTCAGTTTGAGTGTAGTGCAGTGTCAGTGCCGTGTACTTGTGAAAACAGTGAAGTGTTGTTGGCAAACAGTGAAGTGTTAATGAAGTTTGTTTATCAACAGTACCTGTGAAAAATAGTGGTGTTGTCATGCATTAAGTGTAAATGAAGTTAGTAAACTTAGTATAGCTCCAGTGCTTGCAAAAATAGTGAACTGAAGTTGGAAAGTATTAAGTGTAATTGTCTGGAAAATAAAGACAGTTAACTTAAGAAGCCAGTGTTTATTTGCGATGCCCGTGCTGATCTTGTGTACTGTACACCTAAAAGTTGACTGTACGAGGAACAGCTCACTGGGCGGCATCCTTCCTGTACTAAACTACTGCTGTTGGAGCCTGTGGCAGTGAGGGACGGAGACGTAACAAGCACTGCAAGATGTTTCTAATCGTCACCCCAAGGTTGTTTTTAGTCGTCATGGCTAGATGTTTTAATCATCACTGCAAGATGTTTTAAATCATCACTGCAAAATGTTTTAAATCATCACTGCAAAATGTTTTTAATTGTCATTGCAAAATGTTTTTAATTGTCATTGCAAAATGTTTTTAATTGTCATTGCAAGATTTTTAAAATCTTCACTGCAGAATATTTTTAACCCACGTGCTTTGGTGTACGCCATGTGGCGCGATGTGGGGGACATTGGGTACGCCGTGTGGTGCACTTGATTTACCGTCACTGTTTTGTGTTGAAAGTACTGCCCAGTGTCTCTTTTGTCCACGCTTCCACACGCTGAAAAATTCTAGTGGAAGCAGTGTCGTGGTAGTGTAAATAATGTGAATATAAATATT
Organism: Birgus latro; assembly: GCA_018397915.1. NCBI lineage: Eukaryota > Metazoa > Arthropoda > Malacostraca > Decapoda > Coenobitidae > Birgus > Birgus latro. Next base: position 156,536 of record JAGKTI010000252.1, on the reverse strand, counting down.
ATCTCTAAGACTTAGTGAAATTGGAATAAAGGTGAATTTGATATAAGAAAATTAGTGAAATAAGTAATTTAGAAAATAATGAAACTGAAATGCCCATCCCGACGGGAGGCCCAGGGAGGGGTTGCGCAACAGCCACCCTAGGAGGAGACCACAGGGTGACAGGTAGGGCACCACTCACCCTAGGAGGAGATCAGGGGGGTGGCAGATAAGGTGCGTAGGGCCTCAGGGCATGACGGGCTCACGTTCCTGACTGCCTTATATCCCTCTCGCCCTCAACCTACAACCCGCCAGGACTGCAGTTCCAGTCGCCTACACTCCAGCCAAGGCAGCCCTCGCCAGGTGGCTGGAGTTACCCTCCAGCCACTGCACTGGTGTATATTTGTCCGGGGGATGGGCTCTGCCCCCCCCCCCCACGCCAGCGTCCTCTGTCGCCATGCAGAGGACGCCCCCTTGTTTACTTACTGCCACCTTCTGACGGGCTCTCCACCCCGAGCCCGTGCCACACCAGTGTGGCGAAAAAAAAAAAAAAAAAAAAAAAAAAAAAGCCCTCGCCAGGTTCGGGGTGGGATTGCCTCCACTGTCCCAGACAGCACCACAACACAGGCCACAGTCCATGTCGGGCAAGAGGCAGAGCAGGCCACTATCTGCTCCTCACTTGCAGTCGCCTCTAGGGACAGCACCGTGACACAGGCCACCATCCGTGTCGGGAAAGAGGCAGAGCAGGCCACCGTCCGCTCCTCAGCTGTACCCTCCTGTAGGACTGCAACACAGGCCACTGTCCGTGTTGGGCAAGAGGCAGAGCAGGCCACCATCTGCTCCTCACCTAGAGGCACCCCCAGGAACAGCACCTCGACACAGGCCACCATCTGTGTCGAGAAAGAGGCAGAGCGGGCCACCGTCCGCTCCTCAGCTGTTACCTGTGGCGGTATCGCAGTACGGGCCACCGTCTGTACCAGGAAGGGAGGACTGGCCACCGTCTGTCCTCCGGCCACCCCCTCCACAGGGAGCAGGACCGTGACACAGGCCACTGTCTGTTCACCTCCTGCAGTCCCTGGGGTTGGAGGAACCGCTGTGTTGGCCACCGTCCGCTCCTTATCCTCTACCCCTAGGACATTCCCTAAGGAGGACGTCCCTGGCTCGGTCCACCACCATTCCTGTGGCCGAGCGGGACTCTCCTTCTCTCCCCACAGGGGTGAACCCTTGGAGGAGCTGCAGCTGGAGGAGCTCTGGAGAGGCTCTGTGAGCAGCCCGGGGATCTACGCTCTGCAACCGGTGCCCCAACAACGTCCCCGACTGTCGGACTCCCGACGGAAGGGTCGCCGCAGACTACCCCTGACGGTGACCCCACCAAAGGAAGATCGCAGCCCCCAGACTCCCAGGGAGTGACCTCCTCAGCCCCGTTGGCCGGAACTCTACCTCCCGGAGTTTTGGCCGGCAAGAGTGTCTGCTTTCCCTATTCAGCCCAAGCCCAGACAGCCAAACCCCATGACGAGGCCCCGCCAGGAAAGGACCTCCCTCTACACCGCCCAGCAGTCCAGCCCAGACGATCCGGCCCCTGACGAGAGTCCCGTGTCTCCTGTAAAAAGACGACTGTCTCGGGACTCCCACCACGCCTGGCCGCCACCTGTAGGCAGCCCAGTCGCCCAGTCACAAGTTCTATAGTCTAATTTGTGTTTTGTGCCTGAATAGTGTATTATAAGATATTGTATCTGTGCCTTGTTCAGTGTTGTTAACTAAGGTAATATACTTGTAAGGTTGGTTCAGCTGAGCTTATATGCCCTGTTCCTTTAGTTGTATGCACGAGAACCGGTTTTGAAAAGAACCCCAGATCAGTCGCTCGTGATCAAGGAACAAGAAGTTGAGCCTTGAACACGCAGTATAACAGAAAAACTTATATTGTGTACGTTTTTTTGTAAATATATATTGCCTATGTTTTTGAAAATATGAAGCTATTACTACATGAAATAGTACGTAAATATGTAATAAGATTACTAGTAAAATAACGTATTTTGTAAATAGTGAAAAAGTTTTTGTGATGAGAGATGTGTGGTAGTGCGCTCGTGGCCTTGGAAGGCAGTGCCTCACCCTCCCTCATTCACGCACACCGCCCTCACCCACCCGCGGCCGCCCAGTGGGCGGGAGACCACTAACTCAAGCCTGTTTTCATCACATTATTGCACACCGCCTCTACAGCCACACTATATGTCAGATGAAGCTCATTCTGGTCTCATCTGAAAGCTGAAGGTTAGTACCGGTAGGTTTTTTTTTCCCCCATCCTCCCTCACTGACATGGGGGCACGGTGGCTCAGAGGTAGAGCATCAAGCTCGGGACCGGGGGGTCACGAGTTCGAGCCGCGCCCGGGACTGCCGTGCCGGGAGGGGTAGCGCCCTCCTGTTACCTAGCGGGGCTATATGATCTCATTGTAAGGTCTAGCTCGGGGATTCTTTAATCCCCTCCCTCACTGACACACATTGCCCGCCGCCGCCCAGTGGGCGGGAGACCGCTCGCTTAAGCCTGTTTTCACACCGCCATTACAGCAGCACTAATTATGTCAGATGAAGCTCGTTCTGGTCTCATCTGAAAGCTGAAGGTTAGTAGTTTGTAATGTTTCTCTCTCTCTCTCTCTCTCTCTCTCTCTCTCTAACATTAAGAGTTTAAGAGTTGTCGATTTTTGAACTTAGGCAAAAAATCATGAAAAATGCCCGCGTGCCAGGTACGGCAGCGAAATGTTCGGCCGACGTGTGGGGGTCATGAATGCAAGATGTTCTTAATCCTCACAGCAAGATGTTTTTAATCCTAACTGCAAGATGGTTTTGGTCATCACTGCAAGATATTTTTAATCCACACTGCAAGATGTTTTTAATCGTCACTCAAAAATGTTTTCAATCGTCACTGCTAGATGATTTGAATCGTCACTGCTAGATGTTTTCAATCGTTGTTGCAAGAGGCTCATGTGAATAAAATGTGGCGGCATACAGTATAGATAGATAAAATGCGTCGTCGTACTGAGGGAGTAAGCAGAACAACAGAAGGCTATAAATGAAAGAATAACAATGGAAACTTGTGACCAGGAAAAAAAAAAAGTTGGTTGGCCTAGCTGTAAGAGAAACAATGACAATAATAGTTGAACGTTTTGAGCCTTATTCTTGTTGGTGTAGATATGGATACTGAGAAGAAAGGAATGGATGGTGGAAAGAAAAGGGAGGGGAGAAGGAAAAACAGAGACGTTGAGAGAAGTAGAAAGTGGAGAGGGAAAAGAAGGGGGGGGGAAGGGCTAGAAAAACGGAGATGGAGGGGTGGAAGTAAGTGAAGAGAAGGGCAGAAAGGAAGGAAGTTAAGAAGGAAAGGGGAAGGGAAGTAAGGAAGAAGAAAGGAGGGAAGGGAGGAGGGAGGAAAGAAGGAAGATAGGAAGGGGGGAAGGAAGGAAGAAGGGAGAAAGAGAGGAGGAAAAAAGGGTGGTGTTACTAACAGCCATCGGGTGAAAAAGAGGGAGAAATGGGAAAAGATATGAAAAATCATGGTCATTACCAAGAACCATAATTTCATAAGGAAGAGGATTATTAGGACAGTGATAATCATGCTGAATAATTGTCCACACATTTCAATAAATCCACTGTTGATGGGTTTTCAAAACGTCTGGACAAATAAATAATGGTAATCTCCGCCATAGTTATAATCTTACTCCCGATTATTAATGTTACTGGTATTATTCTTGTTGCCATTATCATCATCCATCGCCATCCCTTATCGTCCATTATCATCATCGTCCGTTCATCATCAGTCATCCATCAGTCATCATCCATCATCATCCACCATCCATCCACGATCCATTATCCATCACCACCCATCGTCATCCAGCCATCACCCATCGTCATCCAACAGTCACCCATCATCCATTCATCACACTTCATCATCATCCCTTACCCATTCATCGTCATCCATCATTATCCATCATCCATCCTTATCCACCATCCATCATAATCCATCATCCATCCTTATCCACCATCCATCATTATCCACCATCCATCATTATCCACCATCCGTCCTTATCTACCATCCATCATTATCCATCATTCATCCTTGCTTTATATTTTGAGGACACCTTGTTTGTGAGTTCGAATCCTATGACTGCTACTGAGTTTCTGAGGTGAACAATTACAGAGTCAACGCCAGCCCGCAGCAGTCAGGTCAGTCAAACCTACATACCACGTTACTAATATATTCTGTTCCACCATCAGTGCCTTGCATCTCTCCTACTCTCCTTCTTACTCCTCCCTCTCATGACCACCTGTTCCTCAAGGTCATCTCACGGGCAAGAAGGAGGGGTTGGGAATGGTGGGATGGGGAGTGGTGGTGGGAAGTAGAGGCAATGAATTGACTGTGCTAGACTGGGGGGAGACACTGGAGGGGGGGTGATAGGGGAGTGAACAAGAAGAGATAATGGGTGTAAAATGGGGGATTGGGAATATTATGCGCTGTGTTTTTATGGCACGACTTCTCGCTCCGTAAGTACACAGGCTCAAACCTCAGGTTTACTGCTGTGTCTTAAGGCACGACTCCTCGCACCGCAAGTCACAGGCACAAGCTTTCGAGGTCCTTTACCGGGTTAGAACATTTACCAAAGGAACAGGGCAATTACACAGGCAAACCAGTACAGCACATATATTAACCAGATTTGGGAAAGCAATACAATATGGAGTACTACACGTGGCACTTGCAAAGATCACTTACAATAGCTTATAGTAATATACAGAATAGCAGAGTGATACACTGGGAATGATGAGTCTGTGGTTCACTCCGTGTCCGTGTTTGGACTTCACAATAAGTTCCGGCCTTCTTCTGGCCTTACACACGCCTTTCAGAGGTTTCTCCCTCATATCACTATGGGGAACACTGAACCTGGACTCGACTACAAGTTTACTGAGAGTCACTGGAGAAGTCACTGTTGGGTTCACTCATAAAGTGGGGAACACAGGAACACTGGGGAGGAGAGGGGAGGAAGTTGTTGACTGAGGGAAGGAGGAGTACACAGAAATCAATGGGGGAATCGAATAGATCCACACAGGACAAGGAGTGATGGCCGGAGTGAGAGAGAGCTCTCACGCTCTCTAGAGGTTCAGGTGTCAGCCTGGTGTAGGGGGGAGGCCTACAGGAGGCGATGGAGTCACCTCATGTCGGGAGGCAGCCTCGGGAGTCCTTGGGCCCTCAGGACTAGGGCCAAAGAGGTTCAGGAGGCGAGTGGCCCGGCATAAGGCCCGGGCTGTGGTCGGGGTGTGGGGAACGCCAGGTGCCTCAGGAGCGTCTGGAGACGAGGACGTGCCCCTCGTGGGTTGAGAACTGTGGTCTCAGGAGGAGGGGGAGGCCGTCAAGGGTCGCCTGCGGCCTGGGAGCCTGTCAGCATTGGCCATCAGGAGGAGGGCAGCTGGGCAGACCGGATCCCCGCGTCGCGTCCACCACACGCTGGACCTGTAGGGGAGAGAGAAGGACGTCTCACTCGGCCACAGGAGGGTTGGGCCGAGCCAGAGACTCTTCTGGCTTTTTGGAGGAGGGGGAGTAGGAGCTCATGCCCTCAGCCTGGCAGGCCCAACGGGCACCGCCGTAACTCCACACCAGGAGAGGAGATCCAGGGGATGCTCCTTGAGCCTGGCAAGCCCGATGGGCGTTGCCGAGGCACCCTGACGGAGGGGAGAGGGGGGGAGATCCGGCGGGTGCTCCCTGAGCCTGGCAAGCCCAACGGGCGTTGCTGAGGCGCCTCTCACTCCAAGGGCAGCAGGAGGGAGAGCTTATGGGAGAAGGTGAGGTAAGCCGTTGTGGCCCGGAAAGCCGATTCACCTTTGAGGTGAGCATTTCCTCTCTGTTTTGGTGGTTGGTTGTGTCGTTGTCGGTGTGCATTTTAGGGAAAATAATAAGGGAGACAGAATGGCTGGTACGGGAGGAGGTTTGGAAAGAGTTCCAGAATTAGGGGATGGGGAGAGCTGAAGGAGAAACAAGGGAGAGGAGAAGGGGGAGAAGAGTGAGAGAAATAGGATAGGGTAGGGGAGAGGAAAGAGAGATTTTTTTTTTTAATGCAAGGAAGAAGGAACTAAAGGCTAGAAGCCCGCAAGATTGCTCTCTCCTAGAAAGAAAAACAAAAACAAAATAAAAAACTAGAAGATCTGTTCATTTCGTGATGGAGGAAATAGAGAAGGGGAAGAAGGGAGAGAGGGGAAAGGAGTAAGAAATAACCAGAGGAGAGGAATAACAGGATGTGACAGGAAGGCAGGGAGGAGGGATGTGGGGTTGAGGGCGGAAGAGGTGATTGAGGGTGCCCATATTAGATAATCCCTCAAGCAGGAAGGAGAGGTAACAATTGGAGGGGGGAGGGATAAGCAGAAGGAGGAATGATAGAAGAAGGAGAAGGAGGAAGGGGGAGGTTTGAAGTGAGAGAGGGAAGTGAGGATGCCCATGCTGAGTCATCCCTCCAGTAAAAAAAAAAAGAAAAAAAATGGTGGAGGGCGGAACGGTGACGGAGAGAAGGAAAAATGAAGGTGAAGGGGAGGACGAATACAAAAAAAAAAAATATGAAAAAGGGTGGATTAGAGGTAGGAGAGATAGTTCCATAAATAAGGAAAAGGAGGAGTTACAGGGACATGAGACGAAAGGAAAAGAGGAGAGACAAGAGGAGAGGGGCAAGAGAAGGAAAAGGGGTGAGAGGAGGAAGAGGGGAGGAGGAGGAAGTGGAGGCAGGGAGAGGAGAGTATTGTTAGTGGAGGGAGAGAGGGGTATGTGAATGAAGGGGGCCGTAGCAAGGTCAGTCTCAAAGCAGAACCCTAATGCCAGTGACGCAACTTTCCCATCCAGCGTCATCGTGATCGTTAAAAGCAGTCTCTCTCTCTCTCTCTCTCTCTCTCTCTCTCTCTCTCTTTCTATCTATCATCATCATCATCATCATCATACAATACAAGGGCCCTCCCGTGGCCCAGCAGTTCTGCATGTGACAGGTGGTTCCACACATCTTCACACGTCACCACTTGAGCATTAATACCCATCGTCCTCACTAAATAATGTCAGGGCTATTTCATTCTGGCCTGATGTGACGATCTTAGCAAGTGACTGTAGCTGACATACCCTTGGTGCTGGTGAAAGCTTTGTTGTTGTTTTTGTTTATGAATATCACATCCCTAAAATGTTCCTTGACGCAGCCCTGGATCGATCTCGCGTCCTTTCAAATGGCAGTCTAACTATACCACTTGAACAGCCCCGTCTGTTCCTTCCGTGGTATTGTATATAACGATTTACATCTTTCTCACTTTCTTTTTCCTTCATTCCTCCCATCCTTCTCATTCCGTCACTGTCCATCTCTTATTTTTTGTTTCATCTTTATTCTTCCTTCCTCTTTCAGTCTTATTTCTGTCCTTTTTCTCCTGCTTGCTTCTGTTCCTCCTTCTCTCTTTGTGTTTCACTACATTCTTCTTTAACCATTTTCTTCAATCCTTCCTTCCATTTCTCTTCTTCCCTTTCTCCTACCCTGTTTTTCATTCTAGTAATTCCATTCTTATTTTATCTTGTGTTTTTCCTTCCATTCTCCCTCTTCCGTGTGTCTTACCTTCCAGTTGTATTGTTTTCTTCCATTCTCCATCTTTCTCTTGTCACCTCATTTTTCAGTTTCCCCTGTTTTTCATTTCACACTTTTTTTTTTTAATCATCTTATAATCTTCCATTCATTCATCTTTCTTTTATCCTTCGTGATGTACCACTACCCTCTCATGTTACAGTTGGGTAAATTCCAAAGATCTTGCATGCTGAACAAGGGAGGTTTATTTACAGGAGAAGCGTAACAGAGACACCCTTAGAGGAGGTTTGCCCGACTGACTCAATATCGTGCGATGGATGAGAACACAGCGTGAGGACGCAGCCTAGCTCAACAATTTAAGATACTAATTGTATTTGGTTACATACATGGGTTGTTTTCAATAATCCAAGACTTTAAGAAGCCATCCTCTTTCATCATGATTATTGTTATGCTACGTATTTGAGGGCCAACTGCTTGTTCCTCAGATGCACATGCAAGAGGTGGTGTGTATACCTGTCGCGTTTCTGAGGGTCGACTTCTCATCTCTTCAAACACGCAGATTTACAGCAGGTTCTTTTTCAAGACCGGGTCAGCATTTCTAGGGAAAGGACTGGGCATAAAAACAAGGCAGTAACCATTTACAAACATGTATTCAAAGTATCTTCCCAGAGACAAGGATAACAACACTAGATACAATAGATTCTGGGTTGGCCGGAGACGGGCTAGCACAAGGTTTTACTGAACAACAATTTGTCTCTCGCTACCAGCTTAGGGAAAGTATGGTAGTATAAACCCATTAGTTATGGCACTTTTATTACACTGGTATCTTGGACACAGAAAATACGCTTATTACAATTTACCACAGTCGTATAGCACTGGACGGCACTGGTACACTGATTACCCTACATTACACATCATAGATACAGATAACAGTTGTCGGTCTATCGTGAACAGAGTCGCGCCGTACTGTCACACACTGAGAGGGGGAGGAAACTGAAGTATTTCTGTACTCAGGGAAACACTTACAGGTAAACAGATACATGGTGGTTGGTGTGCCTTTACACTGTGGGGGGGAGGGATGAGTAATATAAATATAACCAAGGGGTGGCACGATCTCTTTTATTAGTTTAGTTTCTGATGGAACACTATGTCGGTTGATTCACTGAGGATTGGCGTGCCTTTACACTGGGGAGGGAGAGGAATGATATATAATGGGCAGCACGATCACTGTAATAATGAAATTCCGTTCTGAGCACCGTATGGGTTAATTCACTGTGGGAGGTAAGGTGACATAACAAGGGCACTCTGTGCTCCGTTCGTAATACTTCTGCACTGAGATCACTAGATGGCTCATCCAGTCTTATACACTGGGGTTCTCTGGTTATTTCCATTGAGATAAATACACTGTGAGAGATACACTCACATCACATTCACGGCCGAATATATTCACTGGTCTAAGAGCCACACACTATTTGAGTCCTTCCTTCTTTCACTGGTGGGCTGACTATTAGTCCCTCAGACTGGAGGGTGAGGAGAGGCTCGTCCTTCAAGGAGCCCAACACAGAGATGCGGGGCTAGGGGCTGGGGCCGAAGAGAGTCAACAGGCGGGTCTGGTGCCGGCTCCAGGGAGTGCCAGGTGGGGCCCCACTGGCAGGTAAGTCATGCCCTGGAGTCCTGGGCAGGCCCTTGGGTGTTTGGGAACCCAGGGTACTGGAACCCGGGGTGGCTGGACTGTGGCAACTGCTGGAGGGCGGCATCGCTGTCAGGGCTGCCTCATGGGAACCTCGTGCTGGGGGGAGTCACCGACAGGACCTGGAGCTGGCTGCTTTGCCCACATGGACTCTGCCTCGGCTGCTGCCTGCGTAGGAGGGATTGGAGGGAACCAAGGCCTTGGATAGGGCCTTGCCACGGTTCCGGGAAAGGGTCTACCCTAGTCTCGTCTCCTGCAGGGGAGGGAGTGTGTCCCGCCCGGCCGCAGGAAACAGGGTGGCCCAGGCAAGGGACTTCCCTGTTGGGAGCTATCCTAGGAGCAGAGGGTGAGGAGCGGACTGTGGCCAACTCTGCCTCCCCCGTGCGACTATTGGCCGGCACGGTGGACCCTAGGAAAAATGCGCGGCGAGGTTTGCTCTACCCTGTCTCCATGAAGGGCTTCCCTGTCGGAAGCTGTCCTAGGAGCAAAGGGTGAGGAATGAACTGTGACCAGCACAGTGGTTCCTCTGTCCTGTTGGATCCCAGGGAAAATGCAAGTCAAGGCTCGCTCTACCCTGTCTCCACAAGGGGAAGAAGAGTCTCCTGTAGGGGAGGAGCGGACATTAGCCTGCTCTGCCTCGTGCCCAACGCAGCTAGAGGCCGGCATCGCGGTCCTACAGGGGACAGCAGCGAAGGTATGACTAGTGGCCGGTACCGTAGGGCTGCGAGAGAATGTAGCAGAGGGACGGACGGTGGTCTGTCTTGCCTTGTACCCAGCACGACTAGTGGCTGGTGCTGCGGCGCTACTCTGGGGGGATCGACTGCAGGTCACGGATGGCTTCTGGCCTGTCCCACTTGACCAATACGGCTTATGCCGGTATCGCGGCCCTGCAGCAGGATGGCAGCTGGGGAACGGACTGTGGCCGGTTCTGCCCCTTTCCTGGTACGGACAATGGCCAGTACCGCAGTGTTGTGTGGAGTTGTAGGTACAACACCCCTTACCTGGCGAGTGGAATTTCGGCTGGAGACTAGGCGCCGTCGACTTCTACCTTGTTGTGACGTCAGCTGGGAGCAAGAGGGGCGCCGGGGGATGGATACGGGTGAGCCGTTCCTGCTCCGAGCCACTCGGCGTAGGCAGCAGACTCCCCGTAGTCCTTTGGGGCCTGGGGGTGTCGTCGTCGTCTGCAGGAGTGTTGGTGTCGTCTGCAGCCTTACCTCTAACTCATGTATTTCCGTTATGAACCCCTTAACCACGGATCGTCAATTTTGTGACGGTTGGGTGCAATGGATCATAGCGTCACTTGAGTGACTCTTGTATTATTTTTAATTCCTCCGGGCTTTCAGGTGGTGACTTGTATCATCTGTCAGCACTGCCAGTGTCCAACAATAGTCATAGCTGCTAATGTCATCAGTACTCCCATCCATTGTTGACAATTTAGCCATTTTCCCCCATTCTAGACTCCCCTCCCTACCTCCCCTCAATTACCCTCTCGTGTCGTCTGCTCAGCCGCTCTGTGCTAAGTAAATCTTCCCTAGATTTTTCCACTGTTTTCATCCATTGGAATGAGCCCTATGCCCTAGTCTTATACAAAATAATATACTGTATATATAAAAAATAAGGTAATTGATAGTGCCATACACCTGGAATTGGCTAATTATCACTTGGCAACATCCAACCTGCCCTCGTTCGCTAATTTCCCATGCTTTTTTTCCCGTGAAATATGCCGTATGAGCTACTCTCGTAATATAAATGTATATAAGAAAGGAAGGGAGAAGCCTGAGTGATATTTATATTCACCTGGAACTACCTAATTTATTATGTTTTGTCTAGATTTCCTATGACTTATTTCTTAGCATATACATTAGCAGCTGACATTTTCAACTCTTCGCTACCGCGATACAGTCAGTTTGCTTTCGTCCTTCACGGTGAAATGATACCCCTCCATTTCTGCCGCTTTTGCGCCTATTATAAAAGGCCCTGTGACCTCTACCCCTACTAAACATCATGTGGGAAGTGGTAAAGGACTGTAGATATATATAAGTGTAATAAAGTACTTGAAATAATAAAGTGTGAGTGTGTACATGAGTAAGAAATGACAGAATACAAGCGGTGAATTAGCGCAAATGGGAGGCTCATATGCACTCGTATTTTACATTGCTTTCACAGTGTTTTTTTTTTTAGTATGGATTCCAAACTACTTGGAAATCATTGAATAGTGTTTCTAGTGATAACATCTACCAGTGGTATTCAGATTAGGGGATGTCGGAAAGTATAAAGTGGAGACTTAGTTGCCCAACTTCAGAAGTCTCCACAAGTCCTACGGTAGTCGAGAGTGCTAAAAAAATAAACATTCCAGGAGAAAGCTGAAGGTATGTGCCATATGCATATGTAATTATAATATACTAGGATTTATAACTGATTTTTGGCAAATATTTTAAAACAGGTCATTTGGAGCACGAATATCCCAGCACGAATGGCCCGGCATCCCTCTGACAACCCCGCGGTGTAGGGGTTAATACTTTTATGTTGGATTCCCCTTTACCCTACAGTTTCATGCATAACCCTCTATCTGTTTCATGTCTTCTATTCTTTCCGCACTCTCTCTCTTTTCTTGCTATCTTTGCTTCATTTCCTTCCCTCTCCCTTTGTTTTTCATTCCATTCATATTTCATTCTCATATTCAATTCTTCCATCCCATATTCTTCTATCTGATCTTCCTTTTCTGTATGGTCATACAGACTTTCCAGCAATAACTTATGCGTCTCGTCAGCATTACATGCACTTCTCCTTACCCCTTTTATCACGTTTCTCTGATTATAACTACCTCCATTTTTATTAGTCCTGCTCATTGTTCTTCTCTTCGCTTCCCTTCTTTCTACTCTTCGTTGTCCTCTTATTTTTTATTTCCTCTGTCTTTCCCTCGATTTTTGTCTATTCTGTTCTCTTTTTTACCATTCTTCTTCCTCCTACCTCCTTCCTTCCGTTCCTCCTTTTATGGCCAGACAAAGGTTTTCCTCTGTAGTCCTTGTTATGTAAGAATCTCTCTCTCTTTCCAAGCTGAATAAAATAGTCTGCATGTAGCAAAAATAGAATTAAAAATGCGTCATCCGTCTGAAGGGGTTAATATTTTCATGCATATTGTAGATTCAAACTACATCGATATAAAAATGATATAAGTAGCACGGAAGAGAGAATTACCCCTTCAGTACAATGAGTGTTTTTCGTTTTTTTTTTTTTCATCTCTTAAATTTACTCAAGTTGGAAAGGATCTTTAAATAGCAGAAGGACAGAATGAAGGCTGTATCTAACCCATTCATTTAGAAAAGTCACTCAGGGTGAATAATATCATCTGGAAGTAGCTAGAATAGAATAACAAATACGTAATAGAGGTGGCTAATGTAATGCAGGGTAGGCTACAGGAAATTGATCGCTAAGGAAAAGATGCTGCAAAGCCTCCTAAACTGACGAGAATAGGGTCAACAATAGACATAACCGTTACTTCGTCACCTTGAATTTCGGCTAGTAATTTTGTTTTTGTGTTTTTCCTGGCAAGAAATGTATATAGTTAACACTCAGATTCCTGTGATTCACTCTCAGATAATTTAAAGAGCGCTGAGTCATCCACATATTATAAGTCATTCCCTCCCATTCATCACTCAGCATTTGTCTGTGAATTATTGTCTAGTCTTATTTTTTTCTAAGTTTTCTCGGCAATAAGTTTGTATACCAATCTCACACGTAGGCACGTATGACCTTAGGCTAAATTAGAGTGTCAAGTAATCATCTACCATTATTAGTTCCACCCCGTCACTCCTGTAGTAACAAACCCTGAGTTTTGTGTAGTCACATTTTTACGAGCTGTTGTAGGATGAAGTCTGTTTACTAAGTTAACACCCAGGCTTCTATAACTCATTCTCAGTTGAATGTAATAGTTTGACCTTAGCTGGAGGAGAATACTAGAGTTGTCATGACAATGAGAGCGTAAAGGGTGACATTAGTTAACTTTCTCAAGCACCTGCGACTCACTCACAGCCAAGTACTTATAAATGCCTGTCTTTAACTGGAATTGAGTACAGTAAGAGAATTGTCCCAACCTTGAAACTGTTTAAATTAACCCTTAAATTTTGACCTTTGTTTGTGTCTCCCCAGCACAAGATTTGTTTACCTAATTAGAAATGCAGAATTCTTTAATACCATTTGGCCGATGATAAGGCAGAGTAGTTTACTCATGTAGCCTCCTGACGAGATTACTCATTATAAAACCCTTTCACTTGGATGACGTATTCTGCATGCTATTTTTACTATACCCTTTTTACATTTTCGTCCTTTAGCAGCCTGTTTCATGTAGCTGAGTGGCTGAAAAAGACAGTGCAATGGCTCTACATCGAATCCACAGCATTTCGTAACAAGCATCATTTTCTAGTGTTAATCTGTTGCTACAACTCAACATTCACGATGGAAACATTGCAGTTTTAGGCCAAGTTAGAGTAAAAAGAGTATAGAACACGATTTTATTCATCTTAAGATGCTGTGAACATGGGTCGTTAGATATACCCTTTGTTAACCTTTCACAAGCAGAGTCTTAGTAGCAAGAAGGAAAAAAAATCATCTGTTTGAAAATGTTTAGAAGGGCTTGTAGTTGTGAAGGGATTAGCGAAGGCTATTATGTAACTGATGCATTTCGAAAAATCTCTTAAGCATAAGAAAATGTTCTGGAGGACAGAAGAATAAAATGAAAAAATTCGTCTGTTGGAAGGGGTTAATATTATTCCATTATAACGAAAAATCAAATATATCAGTATGCATAAAAATTGGTTTATGTCACGAATTTTCTACATCGTAAAGTCATGTTAAGTAAATTGTGACATCGAGTGATTTTGCGGGAGGAACGAATTATTATGAAATGTACGATGTTCGCTCATTCTCTCAAACCGTCCGCTCGCGTGCTTGTATTCGCTCATGTTGTCAAAACTTTCGTCATTCTACCGCGAGTAATTGTTTTTATGTGCGGGCGGTACGTTCCTCTGAGCGATAATTTTTGAATTGTCGGTTCCGCTCTGTGCCGTTATACGCCGGCCGCGCCATCTTCCCGCGCTCGTCGTGCTATGTATAAAAATCGGAGCTCAATCTGTTTGTAGACACGGCGCGCCGCGGTACACCTCTAAGGCTTGGGTGATTTCTTAGCGATTTCAGATCTCAGCTTGTATTGGCGTGTGTCCCGCAGCTCCCACCCCCTTGGTGATCGTCACAGCAGCTCGGTTTCATGCATACCGATTAGTATTTTCTTGTTTTTCCTAGGCTTAAGCTTTTGAGATATTTAGCTGTTTGTCTGAGTGAGTCCATTTCCCTTCCTTTGATTTGAATTAGAGTCCTGTAACGTAAATTTATTTGCTTGTATTTAATAAATTTACAGTTAGTTTTCTTGAGCTTTGTTAAATGTAACAGTCGTGTTTAATTTTCCCACTTATTTAATATAGTTTTGCTACTCCACGTTAGCACAACTCTTTGTATTAAATCACAACTGGTACTTAGGCCAGCTTTTGGCATTTATCCTTAAATCCGTTGTGCTAGCTAGGAGTTTGGCTCAGCCAAGATCCTGTTTATCTTTATTATTATCATTTTTGATTGTTAAGGGGAGAAACTAACTTTCTTAGAGGCCAACGGTACAATATTACAGCCTAATTGAGCGTCTAGTCTCTGCTGTGTACCGTTGAGAAAGTCTATAAATTCTCGACTCTAGAGAATTCGCGAAGTGAGCCAGCATAAAGTGAAATCGCTGCTCGATTTCACGAGTCTATTCTCTCTTAGTAAATGACTCGATAGTCATTCTTAGCACACATAGCTATACATTGTATACTCGAGTTATACAATATCATTATCCTTTTGAAATATCTAAATTTCC
>JAGKTI010000252.1:107333-131401 GCA_018397915.1 Birgus latro | reverse complement strand
ACACACACACACACACACACACACACACACACACACACACACACACACACACACCTCTTCATACTACACCTCCCTGCTCACCTCACCCCTCATCGCACCTCTGGTACACTTCATGACTCACGTAACATCTCACATGTCATTTAATACATCACATACCTGACACCTCACTGCGCTCTAAATTTTATGCCTTACTCCACACTCCATATCTCACACCTCACACCTCACTGTACACCTTATATCTGACTCCACGTGTTACTCAGACTTTTCTAAATGGAGGGATTAGATATAGACTTCATTTGCTCTTCCACTCTGTTACCATCTAAAGACAGTTTTACTTAGCTTGGAAGAGACTTTCTAAACTGGAGAGGTTAGATATAGGCTTCATTTACCCAGCCACTTGAGGTCCACCCAGAACTAAGTAGAATAGTCCGGAGGTGGTAGGTCAGAGAAGCATGTCACCTGATTGAAGGGTTTAGCAATGTCGTCCGGAGATAGCAAGACTAATATTAGCCTATGTTGAGAGGATGGAGATTGAGAGCCTGACTAGGAGAGTGGCTATGAGTGATGTGGATGAGGGGGAGACCAAGGATGAGATGAAGGAATGGAGTGGAGAGATATACGATGGGGGGAGAGGGGAGTTGGAGGGAAGGTAGCTAGCTGGCAGAGGACAGAGAGACGGACGCAATTTGTTTATGGTCACCCCTTGAGGGATTAAGTTGTATGGCAATAGATAGATAGATGGAAGATAAGTCCTCGGACTTCAGGAGTTAAGTTGAATGAAATCGTTTGGGAACTGCAATATGCAGGTGTGTGTGTGTGTGTGTTTAGTAAGGGGGCAGGTTTGGGAAGTCAAAAAGCAAATAGTGTCCCCATCTCTAGTAAATACAGTACTACGTTTCCCTCCACAGGTGGATGACATGGCGCCCCAGGAAGACATCTCGAAGGCCAAGGAGGCTGTGGAGGCCGGTCAATCCCTCGCCCTCACCGTCAACGATTGGGTCTATACAGGTCAGTTTTTCTTCACAGTCCTCCAGCATGCCACACACCTTTCCACTTCGAGGATAACACACTCTGGTTTAAAGGGATAAGAGGCATTTTGATCAACCTTGACCTGTTCTTGTGTTTATAGCTCATCTTAACCTAGTTCAGACAGAAATTCAGACCAATTTAGATAAATTCATTCAGACTTATATGTCTGTTAAAGTCATTCATGCACATCAGCGGTATCTGGACAATTGCCCCCCGGACAGTTGCCCCTTGGACATCTGCCTTCGGACAGCAGCCCCCCGGATAACTGCCCTCGTAGGATAACTGCCCCCCCAAACTGGCAGCACAACAAACATACGTCAAAGCCACCAATACAAAACATGTTTAGTAAGCTGGCCTTATGAAGAGCAAGCCGTGTTCGTCGACCCACGTTGTCATTCTCACTGTTCCGAAATCATAAACCAGCCAGATCAGTTGAAGTGTTGGCTGGTTATGACGGCTTCCATTCTGATAGTCTTTCTGAGTTGTGGGGTGAAGCTGGTTGTATCAGTCTGTGGTCGCCAACCAGACCAATACTGTTGCATTACTGCTGGCTATGGTTGTGATTTGGATATCTTGCAACGGTGTAGGTTCATCCAACTATGGAGTTCATTCCAAGTGAGAGTGGCAAGCCAAAGCTCATTTACGAAGACCACATATACGAGAAGTAGAAGACCTTAGCTAATGACGTGGTGTCCTATGAGTGTGAAAGATGTCGCCACAACAACTGTAAGGCCAAGCTCAAGGTGCATGATGGAGAAATTGTTGGCAGCTTCAACACAAATACATATGCTGTCAGGGTGGGCCGTCCAGAAATACTTGCTGTTCGGCGTGACATCAAAAATCAAGCAATCATCGTTAATACACAACCAAGTATTTCCATGTGTTTACGCTCTGTTTCCAAACAAGCAGCAATCCGGTTACCGGGAATTATTCGAGCAGCTGCTGCAGATCAACCCAATGCAGAGCCCAGACACTGTGCTGATCAACTATAAGCAAGCCGCAAAGAGTGCTATTGAGTCATGGTTCCCTGGAGTGACAGTGAATGGCTGCTTTTATCACCTCTTGCAAAGTGTCTACCATAAAGTGCAATCCAAAGGACTCCAACAAACATATCAAGCCAATGCGGAGTTTGCACTTCAAGTGCGCATGTTGCCGGCCTTAGCCTTCGTACCGCCCAACGAAGTGCTGAATGCCTTTGAAGTACTTCAGGAAATTATGCCCCCCGAAGCTGATCCTGTCATGGACTACTTCGAAGACACATACATCGGAAGGATACGGCGACAAGCTAGGCGAGCTCTGTTATTCCTGACTGACATGTGGAACATGCATGGCTGCCTGATGGAGGGCTTGCCTTGCACCAATAATGGTGCTGAAGGGTGGCACAACCACATACAGTCAAGCATATCTGCGTGCCACCCAAACATTTGGAAGTTTCCCCAGACACTGAGAAAAGAGCAAGCCCTCAACGAAGTGGTCGTCAACCAGATGTTAGCAGGTTATCCGCCACCACCAAAAAAGAAGCAGTATCAGGACTTGATGCAGAGGATTTTCAACATCGTCAGACAGTTTGAAGAACGAGATATCATTGATTATCTGCGGAGCATCGCCTACAATTTGCAGTTTTAATTTTGAAAATGTATGCACCTCTTCAACATCGACATGACCTATGTGACATGACATGTGGCATGACCTATGTTTTAACGACCCGATTATACTGTAAGAAAAATACATTTATAATAATGTGTGTTTCTTGCCTGTCGTGGATGCGGGGGCAATTATCCGCGGGGGGAAGTTATCCTACGAGGGCAGTTATCCAGCAGGCAGTTGTCCGGGGGAAATAATCCTATGGGGGCAGTTATCCAGGGGGCAGTTGTCCAGGGGCAGATGTCCAGGGGGCAACTGTCCGGGGGGCAATTGTCCTAGAACCCACATCAGTGAATCAGATTGAAGGTTTTCTTGATATACATTCCATATCAATTTGTTTTATTCTCTCTATTCTTGCCAGTTCAGGACGTCGTTACATTCCCAGGCTCCTACGATTAGCTGTCAGCTGAATACAATCATCTGGAGTTAGCTAGAATAAAATACTAGAACTGTTCCGAGAATCAAAGGTCAATGATAACAACATTAACACTCCAGCACTTCATGCCTCATTCAGTTGAATACAGTATTCCCGACCATGAAAGGGTTAATACGATCTCAGGTAATTATAGTCGTCTGGCGATAGGTGGAATAAAACAGTAAAGAGGACTCGATCATGAGGGGGATGTCAGGTCAGGTTCACGAGATTCATGCAGGTTGGCTGAGACGGATCAAAGTCACGTTTCCAAATCCATCTACAAAACATCATTCCCAGGCAGTGGTGTCAGGTACGAGTTTATTTGAGGGAGAGAGAATTGTGTGTGTGTGGTGTGTGTGTGTGTACCTAGATGTATTTACCTAGTTGTGATATACAGGAAATGAGCTACGCTCGTGGGGTCCCGTCTCGGTTTCTCGGTAAGTCAAATTTTACTTTTAACTCGTTTGAGTTTTTAGACTGGACGATCTCTTTGTCCAGGCAGTTCCACAGGTCTCTGCATCTACTGTATATGGAAAACTATATTCCTTGATATTCTTCAAACAACTTGGCTTTTTCAGTTTCATTCTGTGTCCTCTTTATTACCCTCCCATCCCACACAAACAGATCTTCCCTGTTAATTTTTTCTACTCCCATCTTGGCCCTGAACACTGCAATCATGTCGCCCCTCTCTCTCTTTTCTTTTAAGGAAAGCAGGTCTAATTTTTCCAGCTTTTTCCTGTACGAAAGATCTGCCAGGCTAGGGACCATTTGGTTGCTGTTCTTTGTATTCTCTCGATCTTGTTCATATCATTCTTTTCATGTGGGGACCACACTATTGCCGCATATTCCAACCTGGGGCGGATCATGGCCACTATCAATTATTTTATAATCTCTTCACCCATGTGGTGAAATTCTACTCTTATGTTAGTTGAGAGATTATAAGTCTCTCTATCTTGTTAGTAGGTTTTTCAGGTGACAAATTATCCTGGACCAGCACTCCCAAGTCCATTTCTTCTATCGCTTTTGTGATTAGATCATTAGCCTACCCATCAAATAATTCAGTGATGGTCTCTTGTTTCTTTTACCCATTTCCGGTATTTTACATTTTTTGCACTGATTTTCCCACATCCGGCTTCAATCATGAATCCTGCAGCATTGTACAGTCTTCTTCAACTTCTATTCTCCTCATGATCTTTGCATTGTCAGCAAACAGACTTGTGTAACTGCTCATTCCATCTACCATATCATTTACATAAACCAGGAACATTATGGGCGTTAACACCTTACCCTGTGGGACTCCACTTGTTACTTCCCTCCATCTAGACATCCTGTCCTTTATTATTGTCCTCAATTGTCTGTCTCTCAGGAAGTCTCTCATCCACTTTAAGAGGTTCCCCTTCAGTCCTCCAATGTGTTTCAGTTTTCACAGTAGTTCCTTGTGGGATACCTTGTCAAAGGCTTTCTCCAAATCTAAATACACACATTCCATCCAATTATCTCTCAAGCTCAACAAGTTGGAAACACACGACCTTCCACTTCTGAATTCAAACAGATTTTCTGCTAAAATGTTCGTCTCCTCCAGATATTTTATCCATCTGTATTTCAGGATTCTCTTGCACAATTTTGCGACCATGCTGGTCAGGGACACGGGGGTTCTTCCTTGTTCCCCCCCTTATAAATTGGTACCACATTGCCCCCCTTCCATTCCTGAGGCACTTTCCCTTCTTCCAGAGAACACACAATTAATCCGTGAATCTTATCCGCCAGTTGTTCTCTGCATCCCTTTAGTATCCAATTAGAGATCCCGTCTGGTCCTGGGGCCTTCCTTACATCTTGAGTTTCCAGTAATTTGTATACTTTGTGCACTTGTACATTTACATCTTTTAACACTACAGTTCTAGTCACCTCCTCCTCCTCCACAAAATCACTTTCTCTGGTGTAGACTGATTGGAAGTATTTGTTCATTATTTCAGCATGCATAGCTGCATCTTTATTGGCATTTCCTTCTGCTTTCAGCTTATTGATTCCTTCCTTTTGTTTCAATTTGCCATTAACAAACCTGTAAAACAATTTAGGTTCTTCCTTACATATGTCACCTATATATACCTTTTTCGAAGTTTCTTTTTTCCTCTCTACATATTCCTGTATATTCATTTCTAGTTCTTTTATATTCCTCCATTGTTCTATCATTACCTTCCTCTCTCCATTTGTTCCATGCCTTATCCCTTTCTTGTTTTGCTATCATATACCTTATGTTGAACCAGTCATTTTTCCAGTTCTCTTTCCCACAAACTTTTGGCACATACATTTCCACACCCGTATTATAGAAGTCAAGAAAGATATCCCACTTCTGTATCTCTCATGTTTCCCAAAATTCTCGCCAATCCGCATCTTCAAAAAATTTTCTCAGTTCTGTAAAGTTTGCTTTCCCAAAGTTGTATCATCCATGCCTGTGTAGCTCATCTCTTGTCTCCCCAATTCCTTCTATTGTTTGAAACTCTACATGATCACTTTTTTCTATAGGACACAGGTATTTCAGAGATTCAGTTATATCAGGCTCTTTGGTTAGAATTAAATCTAGTCTTGCTGGTGTGTTATCCCCCCTAAATCTTGTCTCTTCTTTGACCCATTGGGTCATTACATTATCCATTGCTACATTTAATCGTATACTACCTTACGAAACTTCACTATTCCCTGAGTCCCACTCCTACCAGTTTACCTTATTACAATTGAAGTCACTCATCAGGATTATGTTATTGCTTTTCTGTCACTTTCAGTAGGTATCTAACCATGTCTGACAACATCTCCTGATATTCCTCCTCATTCCTTGCCCTGATCTTAGAGGGTACATTTGCAACTGTGATGTCTTTCTTGCCTTTCCCTCTGGTTTCCATTACCATGTTTATCACTTCAGCCATTCCTTCTCCCAGTTCTTGATTATCCACATTTAGGCTGTTTTTCACTGCTATCATCACTCCTCCTCCCATATTTTCTTTTCTATCTGCTCCATATTTTGTATTTCCCATCTCCCATTTGGATTTCAATATTCTCTTTTAGAATGAAGAGAGAGAAACCTGTACTTTACACAGGAAAAATCATCCAACATATTACCAGTATGCCAGGAATCGAACCAAGGACTCTCAGGTGAGAGCCAGACAGCATACCGCTACACCACGACCAGGTAAAAGTTATCTTATTGTCACAGTCCTTTAACCAATGTCCCTCTGCCCCTACTGTGATCCTGAAGAGGATGAGATAACCCCCTGGCACTCGGGCAAGCAGATGCGTTTAACCTTGGTTACAAGATTGTGACAGTATGAGATAACTTAACCCTTTCAATACTTAGGGAAGTGGTGCAAAAGCCACCTGTTCGTTACTGGACGACACAGGCTACATTGAACCTAATCTCACCCGCTCGTTACTGGACGACGCAAGCTGCATCGAACAAAATCGCCTCTTGGTGGAATGAAAAAGCATTGTAAATTAGCGCATAATTTATAATCGCCAAACATTTTTATCAACCACAAGCAAGTACAACTATTCGAGATTATGGGAATAAAAAATCAGGCAGATAGAGGCATAAATAAAGGCGGGGGGGGGGGAAAGATAGAGAAATGCCGCTCCCGCACTGCAGCGCGACCGTAAGATAATTTCCGTTTATGGTACGTAAAACCGACCTGAATCGTCCTTCAGTAAATGTTTATATACCAAAATGTAGCCGATAAAATTTTCTAAAACTCTTTCTTAGTAACAATTACAATAAAATATATATTTCTATGAGGAAACAAGAAGGAAAGAAAAAACATCGTAAATTAGCACATAATTTTTATCCGTCGAACGTTTTAATCAACACCATAAACAAGTACAACTATTCGAGATTACGTGAATAAAAACTCAGGCAAATAGAGGCATAAATAAAGGCAGGGGAAAAAATAATTTAGCAGAACACTGCTTCTGCACTGCAGCACAATCTTAAGATAATTTCATTTTGCGGTATGTAAAAGCGACCCGAATTGTCCTACAGTAAATGTTTATATACCAAAATGTAGCTAATGAAATTTCCTAAAACTCTTTCTCAGTAACAATTACCATAAAACATATATTTCTATGAGGAAACAAGAAGGAAAGAAAAAAACTCGTAATTTAGCGCATAATTTATATTCGCCAAACGTTTTTATCAACACCATTAGCAAGTACAACTATTCGAGATTACATGAATTAAAAATCAGGCAGCTAGAGGCATAAATAAAGGGAGGGGAAAAATAATTTAGCAACATCTTTGGCCATGCGAAACGCCGCTCCCACACTACAGCATGACCGTAAGATAATTTCCTTTTGCGATACGTAAAGCCGACCCGAATTGTCCTACAGTAAATGTTTATATACCAAAATGTAACATTAAATTTCCTAAAGCTGTTTCTCAGTAACAATTACCATAAAACATATATTTCTGTGAGAAAACACGAAGGAAAGAACAGACCGTAAATTTGTGCATAATTTTTAATTGACAAATGTTTTTATCAACACCATAAATAAGTACAACTATTCGAGATTACGAGGGAAAAAAATCACGGAGATAGAAGCAAAACTAAGGGTGTGAGGATAAAATGTAAGTACCACAAAGCCCTTCTTCCGTGTCTTGGGAAACTCATGGAGCTAGTGGTAAGTAACCGGTTACATTGGTGGGCAGAGAGTAAGGGTCTTCTCATGGAGGAGCAGTGTGGTTTCCGGCCAGGACGAGGCACTCTGGATGTTCTTCATCAACTTGAACATTCCATCCAAGTCACATATAGAAATAAGGAAATCATGTTGTCCCTTTTTATAGACCTGGCTGGGGCCTTCGACTCTGCTTCCCATGAGGGGATCCTCTATAATTTATCAAGAGTGGGGATAGTTGGCACACCTCTGACTTGGATTCGTAGTTTCCTGTCTGGTAGAACTTTCTCAGTTTCTCTTGGGGGGTTAACCTCTTCTTCCTTCCCAGTTCGTAGGGGGGTACCTCAGGGGTCGGTCTTGAGTCCCTTCCTCTTTAACATGATGTCTACACTACCCCGTCCTCCAGGCACTTCTCTTCTAGTATATGCAGATGACCTAACCCTCCTTAGCTCAGCACCCACTCTGCAGGAGGCACAGGATAGTCTCCAGTCAGGGATTAATACCCTTCTAACTTGGTTTGCAGACTGGGGATTCAGGGTTAATGTAGACAAATGTGTTCTAATGTTTTATACCCTTAAACACGCATTACCCTCTCTGCCCACTATTTATGTTCATGATACCTCTGTACCTCTTCGGCGTCGCCACACTTTCCTGGGACTCCAACTTGATGGCCCAGTTCTGACTTGGAAGGCACATATTGATTATTTACGGGTCTCCTGTATGAAACGCCTTTCCCTCATGAAATGCTTAACAGGCTTCCGATGGGGTGCCTCCCGGGAAGTCCTATTGAAGTTTTACCAAGTGTATATCCGAAGCAAACTGGATTATGGCTGTACCATATGTGGATCTGCCTCCCCCTCCCTTTTAAGTAAGCTTGATGTAATTCAAAATTCTGCCCTCCGGACAGCACTTGGAGCATTCTGCTCCTCTCCGGCTGCTGCTATGCATGCAGAGGCAAATGTGTTGCCTCTGGAGTGATGGCGAGTGTTCCAAGATTGCTTATTCCTAAATAGAAATCTCTCCTTTTCCCCTTCCCATCCCTTGGTTATACTTTATGCCCATTCCAGAATCTCCTATGATAATCCATCCTGGCCTCTACGTTCACGTGTTCCATTCCTTGTCTGAGCTTTGCAATCCTATAGCCGATTGTCCCTGCCTTTACCTCACCCTATCCCTATATCCACTGTCTCCCCAGTCTCCCCTTGGTTCCCACTACCCTCCTTTTTTCATTTACACCTCCACGCCCCATTTACTAAGTCCATTGACTCTCCCAATGCCTTACCCCTCTTTGGTGAATTACTGTCCCTCCGTTACACTAACTCTTTCCAGATTTTTGCAGATGGCTCTCATGTCCCCTCCCATCCTTCCACGACAGTGGCAATATTTGTCCCTTCTCTTTCCCTGTGTAGATTTTGGAAACTAGACGGGCTTCACCCTATCCTTGCCGCTGAGCTTTTTGCCATCCTGGGCGCCTTGGTGTTTGTCAGAGATTCACTCCACCCCCAGACAGTCATCATTTTTTCTGATTCACAGTCTTCCCTAGCCCTATTGTGCTCCTGGCGCCCGTCCTCTCATCGCAAACGTGTCTTCAACTGTCACTCTGTTCTTCTTTTTCTCCATGCTCGAGGCTTTACAATACATTTTCAGTGGGTCCCTTCTCACACTGGCATCCATGGAAACACCGTAGTCGATGCTGCGGCCACACTGGCACATGACACGACAGACATTGAACCCTATCCTCTTGACTTTTCCTCCTTTTCTAAACACGTCTTTCACACCATCTTCAACATATGGAATGCTGCCATCCCTGATTTGCTACACAACACATGCCTTTCTGCATATCGCACATCATCTGCCCCGCAACCCTGGGCTCGCTCTTCCAGCCGTGACCTGGACACCGCACTGGTCAGACTACGGCTTGGCCATACAGCCCTCAACGCACACCTGCACAGGATAGGCCTCTCCCCTACTCCCTCGTGCCCATGGTGTGGCAGTGCAGATGAGACCATCTTCCACTTCATCTTTTGGTGCCCAAGGTTCTTCTCTGCTAGAACCTTCCTCCGTCCAGCCTTGATCGCCTGTGGTGTCCATGACTTCACGCTTCCTATCCTACTAGCTGGTGTTGGCCTATTGGAGGACCAAAAGGCCAAGGTGTTACGCCTCATGATACAGTTTCTCCGTGTTACAGGTCAGATTCGTCGCCTGTAATCCCCACTGGTGAGATGAGCCTCCCCTGCGTTCTTCAAGAAACCATTTGATTAACAGGGGTCATCAGCGCATAATCATCCCTGCTAGGCCCAACTTCCCAGGGTGCCATTTCCGCCAGGGGAGGGTGTATAAGCTTCATCGCTTCACTACCCTTTAACCTAAGAAGAAGAAGTAAGTACTACAAGCGCAGAAACAGGAGAGGTTCATCCAGCACTTGGCAAGGCTTAGCTGGCCCACATCCTGAGTACTTGTCTGCGGTTGGATGCAGCCTGCGTCGTCCAGTAATGAGAGGGTTAACTTTTACCTGGTTGTGGAGTAGTGGTATGTTGCCAGGCTCTCACCTGAGACTTCCAGGTTCAGTTCCCGGCAGTGTAGTGGTATGTTGCCTGGCTCTCACCTGAGAGTTCCAGGTTCAGTTCCCAGCAGTGTAGTGGTACTCTGCCTGGCTCTCACCTGAGAGTCCCAGGTTTGATTCCTGGCATAATGGTAATACTGTATATTGGATGATTTTTCCTGCGTAAAGTACTGGGCTGCGTTTAAACAGTTAGAGCACCATGGGACGTTTCGGCGCTTTTGAGAGCGAAAGTGTGGGGGGGTGAAGGGGGGGTTGTTGTGGCCTCTGTCGCGGTTGGATCTATTTGGTGAGGTGGGTCTCTCTGGTGACATCTGACAGCTGTAAATGGTTTAGATCACAGTTGTGTAAATGATAACAAAACTCTATATACCAGGGTATTGTTCTGTGTAATTTGGGAGTAAAATGGGCACCGACACCAACACCCCGACCCAACAGGGAGACGACGGGGAGATTATCACCACCCTACAAGGGGACCACGAACAGGTGACATTATCTTCCGCGCCACACTGGCTCACGTCATCTTCGGCCATGTGTCCCCTTTCCCTGCAACCAGACCAGCGGCAAGGTACCAGTCCGGGAAGACTACTCTCTTGCCGTGGCAGCCTTTGCCAGACTTGGGGTGGGACTTGCCGGAGAGCATTCCCTCGTAGGCCCTCGGCAGATCCCACAGAGACTGCAAAAAGAGGAGGAATGACCGCCAGTCTTCCCAGTCCTACGGTACCCCAGGGGAGCAGCAGCGCAGTAGCATCCACCGGATTTGCTGCAGAGGGAGTGACCGCCAGGTCTCCCTCCTCTGCCACCCACCTTCAGGAGCAGGAGCACAGCTATGTCTGCTGGACTAGCCACCGTGGGACCGTCCGCCGGATCTCCCCTGTTTTTTGTCCCAGGGATGGGAGCAGAGCCTTAGTAGCATCTGCCTGACCTGCCATAGAGGAGGCATCCGCTAGGTACTCCTTGGCTGCGACTTTCCTCCGGCAGCAGGACCGTGGTAGCATCTGCTGGACCTACCTGAGAGAGAGCATCCGCTGGATCTCTCCCTCCTGCTGCCCCGGGACGAGTGGCGCCCCAGTAATGTCCACCGGACTTGCAGGGTGGGAGGAGCGTTTGCCAGATCTCCTACCCCCTTTCTCCAGTCCAGGAGCCTGGGCAATGTCCGCCGGACTTACCAGGCCAGAGGTGCTTACCCAGAATCTCCTTCCTCAGCCCCAGCGTGGAGTTCCAGTGGTGTCCATCGGACCTGCCACGTACAGTCAGCGACCTCCGGTTCTCCCTCCTCCACCAGTCCGGAGGTTCCCAATGAGGGACACATCTCTGGCTCAGTCTGCCCCTCCTGTGGCCGAGCAAGACATCACTCATCCTCCCCCCATACCTGGGGCGGAGATTGTTCCCCTGCAGGTATGTAGTGGCAGGACGTCTGGAGCGGGCAAGTAGTGGGCATCCTGTCAGTACAGCCATCCTCTCCACGCCCCTGGACACTGACGGACTCCGATGCCACAGCTGCAGACAACCCCTGATGGCCCCCCCTCCCCAGCAAGACCACAGCCCCCAGCCACCGAGGGCACGCCACTGACCCTGGGCTCCACCCTGCCTGAGGCTGCCCACTGTACACCCACCACCTCCAGAGGCCAGCCTAGAGCTGCCCACCTCCTGGCCCTGTTCAGCCCTAGCCCTGAGGGCCAGCCTGCACCAGAGGACTCCTCCAGGGCGGGCCAGAGAAGGCCTTCCTCTACACCACCCAGCCTTCCATGTCACGAGGCCCGTACGTACACCACAGACGGCCTACCTCCCACACCGGGCCGCCACCTGAACCTTCCTGTGTAAATACCACCGAACAGTGAGTGACCTGTTAGTATTCATAGACCTACCCATGAACCTCCCCAGTGCAAAACCTCCTCCCCTGTGTAAACCCATGTTTGACTGTTCAGCTGAAATGAGCCCTAAACCCCCCTTGTGTTAATATACCACCTCGTGCCTCCTGATTACCCCAGTGAAAGTGTATTCCCCCTCGTGAATCTGATTGTCATTCCCCTGAACCGATCACTGCAAGGGACTTGTGTTAAACTGTGCAATCCTCCCCCTTGACTAAGTTTCCGCTCCCAGGTCAACTCTTCCCCTAGTGACCTTATGGCCCTCTGTATGCTCCCCCTAGATACAAAGGTTCAGTGCTCCTAGTGTTAACTCTTCCCCTGAAGTTTGTGTATTAATTTACTTCGAGGCCTTGTGATTATGGACTTGTATTAAATTGTGTGTCGCCTCGACAGAGACATTCAGTGATCACCAGACTTGTAGTCCCTAAGGTGTACCTATGCTATATCTGCGTGTTGCGCTTAGACTGTACCTTCAGGAGTTTGTAAGTGCCACATGTAATATTTGATATTGTACTGTGTATGTCGATATATGGTAATCTACGTGTAAGACTGGTTAGCCTGTGTTTTTGCCCTGTTCCTTTGGTATATGTTCTTGCCCGGTGTTGAATTAAAGAAGCCAAGGCTTGTGTCTGTATCTTAGGGAGCAAGAAGTTGCACAGAAAAACAGAGAGCATAACAGGGAGAGTGAACAGATTTTGAGTACTAACATATCATAAATGTAAAGATTTGTTACAATACCCTCTTCCTTTCAATTAAGTAACAGTTTTTCGCTTAATGAAAGTAAAGGCTATGTGGATCGAAAGAGTACATATTGAAGGTTTGTTTTCAGTCATATCCACGAAAATCATACTTCCATGATGTACAGTCAAAGACACAATTATCTTCCCAGTTCTGTCCAAAGAATATTTACACCTGGCAAAATACAATGAAAACCCTATCTCTGCTAGTGAGTATTTTAAATTGATCGATTTTTCTGCTATATATTCATCAGACTTTGAGAAGAGAGTTGTGTCTTTTATTGTACCTCCTCACCTCTGGACAATCATCACATCTTCCAGAGTCATTTTGTTCCACTGCAGTCTTGCACTATAGGGTCCATTTCTTGGTTCTTGGTTCTTGGTATTGAGTTAGGGCTTTCACTCCCGAGGGAGTTAGAGGAGCCCTTGTGGTGGCTTATGGAGCAGATGTCTTAGCTAGATGCGATGCAGTTGCCTGGACTTCCGTAAGAAGACACACACCAGGCGAATTACTTGATGCCTTAGGGGATAGCTCAGACCCACACTTCCGAGGA
Source organism: Birgus latro (assembly GCA_018397915.1). Taxonomy (NCBI): domain Eukaryota; kingdom Metazoa; phylum Arthropoda; class Malacostraca; order Decapoda; family Coenobitidae; genus Birgus; species Birgus latro. Next base: position 117,935 of record JAGKTI010000252.1, on the reverse strand, counting down.
ATACTGGCAGGGTGAAGTCCCGTACACCTAAGACAGACAGATGATCTCTCAATTCTGTGCGCAGGGAGTGAAATCTTGGACAGTGCAGCAAAAAGTGAGCTGTTGTTTCCTCTTGATCCCTGCACCACTGGCAGTAAAGGTCCGGCGCCAGGCATAGGCAGTGAAGATTGGACGCCAGACCAACGTGTCCAATGCGCATTCTGGTGAGTGCCACATCCAAGGCACGAGAGGTTGCATGGGCCCATGGGTGGCAAGAGGAGTCAGTGCGGTAAGCCCCTATGGTGGAGGAGGGAAGATCTGCTGCCAAATCCGAGTCCCAGGCCTATCCACTAGCAACCGTCAGAAGCTTGCGACAGGTTGCCTCTTGAAGTGGGAGAGCCTTCACAGCTGCTGAGGTCAAAGCTTGCCATGCAGCCCTGTCGACAATATCTTATGCCCCTGATGCCCACATGAGATGGTATCCACTGAAGATGAATCACCCAATTCCCCTGGAGAAGTTGTCTGAGCATGGTCTGGATCCCACAGAGATGTCTTGCTGAACGTGCCTTGGGGGACACAGTAAGGTGCAGTGCTGCCAGACAGTCAGTATAAATAACCTCCTGGGGTGGAAGATGTGCTCTGATGAAGGCCAAGGCCTTGAAGATGACGAAAAGTTCCGATGTGACACTCTCGTGGAGGGCATCCAAGCACCATGTTTGACAGAGTGAGGGGTCTACTAGGTAGACTGTTGCGGCAGATGCTGCAGGTGTCGTGGTGTGTGAACCGTCTGTAAACACTTCAAAGTATCCTGCATACACTTTGGCCAACAGCTCACTGTACAATGCTGGTACAAGATGTCCTTCATGGGATTTGTCTAAAGTCTCTATCAGGCAGAACGATACCAGAGGCGAGAGTTCCCTCCAAGGTGGTGTCAGGGGACCAGAGGGGCTGACGGTGAGGTGGTGGGAGCAAGAGCGACCTGTACTCCCCGAGAGCTTTGATCAAGAGTGGCTGGCAGGACCTCACGGGCCAAGTAGGGTGAGACAAAGTGACACCCACCTCCACAAAGAGCACTGGCAGAGGGTGGTGGCAGGAGGAGTGTTGGATGACCTGGTAGTGTTGGCAAACGAGCTTTGACCTGGTGACATGTAGAGGTGGGATGCCACTCTCCGCCTGCAAAGATATCATGGGGGAAGAACAAAATGCACCTAGGGCAATGCGTGGTTCAGCATTTTGTGTCAGGTCAAGTTTTTGCAGCTGAGTGGAGGAAGCTGAACCGTAAACTGAGCACCCATAGTTGATCTTTCCCAAGATGGCAGCACGGTAGTAGCCTAGAAGAAGGTCACGGTTGGCACCCCATTTAGATCCTGCTATGCCCTTCATGACGTCTAGCCTCTTGGCACAGGATGTTTGAAGGTATTCTATGTGGTGACGCCAATTAAGGATTGGCTTATCCAGACGGAGCCGCAAGAAGGTGTGTGTACAGACAACAGATGGAGATTCCGTGCCTACCCTAACCACCGGCTGAGATGGCATGCGGCACAAGGTGAAAGCCATCAGGGCACCCTTTGACACAATAATCTCCAGGCCCCGTTGGTGAACCCAATCCTCTAGAGCTGAGACGGCCACCTGAAGTCATCTCTGAGCACCTTCCATGGTGGTGTCTCGGCTAACGATAGTCACTTCGTCTCCTTAAACCAGTGTGGAGACATCGGGAGGGTTGGGTAGGTCTGACATCAAGACATTGAGCAGCAAAGGGCTGAGGACCGAGCCTGGGGCACACCCCTGCAGGTGGGACATGGAGAGGAAGTGGCCTTGCCAACAGATACAACATAACTCCTGTCTGCAAGATAGTTTGCAAACCATGCCAACATTGATCCAGAGACCCCAAGGCAGGAAAGCTTATATAGATTGCCAGTATGTGGCGCTGAGTTGAAGGCGCCTTTAATATCCACAAAAAGGGACATCGGGAGGGTTGGGTAGGTCAGACATCAAAATTGAGCAGCAAAGGGCTGAGGACCGAGCCTTGGGGCACACCCCTGCAGATGGGACATGGAGAGGAAGTGGCCTCGCCAACAGATACAACATAACTCCTGTCTGCAAGATAGTCTGTAAACCACGGCAACACCGATCCAGAGACCCCAAGGCAGGAAAGCTTGTATAGAATGCCAGCATGCGGCGCTGAGTCGAAGGCGCCTTTAATGCCCACAAAAAGGGCCAGCATGTATTGACCCTTGCGATATATGTTGTGGATCAGGTATTCCAGCTGGCAGAGTATGTCTAAGGTGCCCTGGCATGGGTGAAAACCACACTGCTCCTCTGGAAGAAGAGATCCAGATTCCAGCCATCACAATAGACAACAAGCCACCATGCTCTCCATCAGTTTCCCTACACATGAGAGGAGGGCAATGGGCCTGCATGAGGATGGCATGGTCGGGCCCTTGCCTGGCTTGAGAAAACGCAGTAGTGTCGAGGTCTTCCATTCCGCTGGGAATATCCTCGGGCTCCAGCTATAGTTATACAGTAGGCGCAGAAAGTGTTGACGCCATCTTAAAAAAAGAAAACATTCTTGTGGTTAGCAAGGAGAAACAAATAAATTAACACTCACCATTGAATTTAGTATTTACTGGCATTCCCCTTCACCTTTATTATCTTCTTAAGGCGTCTGGGGAGACTGATGGCGTAGTTTTGCAGAACAGACGGACTAAAACTGCTCCATAGCTGCAGCCTCAAGTTTAGGCAAAGATGATGTGTCCATACTACGCAGCTGCCGCTTCATGTGCGCCCATAAATTCTCAATGGGATTGATATCTGGGCTGTTTCCGGGCCAATCTCGAATAAAGGGAACCTCACAGTCTGTTAGCCACTGTTTCACTGACTTTGCAACATGTGCAGGGGCAGAATCTTGCATAAATACTCTTGCCTTGGTTTTATCAAAAGAGTCACTTAAAACATCACATAAGAGCTCCAAATAATTGTTCTGGTTCACTTTTTCATTTGCAGGTAGAATTACCAACCTACCAACACCATAATATGTAAAGCAGCCCCAAGCCATGAGTGAGGCTGGGTATTTAACAAACTTGGAAGTGTACTTAGGATCCAGGGGGTCACTGCCTGGTTTGCGGTACACTCGTGATGAAGGGGTACCAGTGACAGTAAATGTTGACTCATCACTCCAAAGCACAGTTTTCCATTGCTCCTCACTCCAGGCAAGATATTTCTTACAAAAATTTACTCTCTTTTTCTTCTGAAGTGCAGTTAGCAGTGGTTTTTTACGAGCACAAAAACTCCTGTAGCCCAGATCGTCATGCAACAGCTGCTGCACACTTCTGACAGACACATCTGCCAGCAACTGTGGGTTCTTTTCTTTTAAATCCCGTGCTGTTAGCCTTGGATCCTTGCTAACTTGCCTTGAGATCAGCTGACGGATCCTGAAGGTTGTCTTACGAGGTCTCCCAGGCTTGGGAAGTGGAGTGGGAGGAATGGCCTCCCCACTGTCCTTGAACTGCTTCACCAGTCTCTGCACTGTCCTCAGTTTAACGCCATCTGATTTGCTATAAATGGGAGTTTGTGGCCAGCTTTGTATAAAGTAATCACTTCCACACGTTTGTCCTTGCTTGTGGTTACTTTAGGCATGATGAGAATGTGGTAGGTAACCAAATAACTGTGTTATTTGAGTCAAAACATGCCCTCGTGGTGCATCACACACAGAGACAATCCTCCTCCTGTGGCTGCCCAAACATTACTGAGCCTGCTTCTGTGGTGCCAAACCTATCAAGCAGGGTTGCCAGCTCCCGTTGAAAAAGCGTCAGCTCATTTCGCATCACAGGGGAGGGTAGTACTGACCCTACTTCACTTAACGCGAAAAAGAATGAAGTCGGCAAAAAAACGTCAATACTTTCCGCGCCTACTGTATATGTTCAGGAGGCAGTCTTGCAGGTTGGGTGTCAGACTCTGGAGAAATTCATTTGCCACTAAGTCCGGTCCCGCCGCCTTGCCTGGCCAGAGGGCAGTCAAGGCGGAGGCGAGTTCTGGGGCAGTGAAAAGACTGTCTAGACCAGCAGTAGCAGGGGAAGAGACGCTTCGTTGTATCTCCTCCTCGTACACCTTGGATGATGGCAGAGCGGATGGATGGCCAAACTAGGTGTGGAGAAAAGATTCCAAAAAGACAGCCTTGGACAGGTCATCAAGGAGGCACAGCCCATCCCTGCAGAGTGGATATGAGTGGGTGGTGGGGCATCCTGTCATGGCCCGTAGGAATCTCCATGTGCGAGCCGTGGAGGTGGAGAAGGAAAGGCTGACGCAGAAGGAGGTCCAGGCTTGCCTTTTTGCCAACTTAATGATTCTGGAGCAGATGGCATTGACCCGACGGTACTCGAGCCCCAGTTCTTGGCAAGGATTGCGGCTCCACACATGCCAGGCTCAGTGATGGGCCCTGACTACAGCCGCACATTCATCTGACCACCAGGGAACTCCTGCTCGGTGTACACATCGGCGAGTTGAACGCTGAAAAACTCTGGTCCCTGCCTCAACCAGGAGATCTGCAAAATCCTTAGCTGACAGTGGAGGGGAGCCACAGTTGCCCGCAAAACAGGAAGATAGTTCTGTCTGGAACTTGTCCCATTTGTCTCCCACCGGCTTCCATCTGGGGTGACATTCTCCTGACAGCAATGTGGAAAGGCCCAGGTCATAGAATACCAGTAGATGTCACAGCCCATATAGGGACCCACCTCTACAGCTGGACACTGGAAGGCTGCATCTCCAAGACAGAGGTCCAATACTGATGGTTGCCTGGAATGAGGGTCATAACGGGTGTACAGGCCAGGAGGTGTGAGGTGTCCGATGCCTAGGGAGTCCAAGAGGGCCTGAAAGAGAGGTGATCCCAAAGTGTTACTGATGATCAGTGAAGGATCCCAGAGGTAATGATGGGCGTTAAATTAAGTCCCCCATGATGAAAGCAGGGGCAAGCAGCTGGTGAAAGTAATGCACTAATTCCTTCTGTGTCACATCCTGACATGGGTTGTAACATAATAGCACTGACTCCCATCCAGATTTTAGAGCCACCCTAGCCACCAAGACTTCCATCAGGCCACCGGGATATTGGGTAAGAGGCAAACTCGCACTCTGGGAGGTCTCCTGGACAGCCAGTAATAGGCCCCCACCCCGCCCCCGAAAGCGGTCTGACCTATAACCTATGAAACCCCCCAGGGTGAGGCGGATGTGGGGTTGTAGCCAGGTCTCACACCCCTCCACCACATTCAGTCCCCTTTCAGCCACTAAAATATTAAAATCCTGTGTCTTATGGACTAGTGAACGAGAATTCCACAGCAGGATTCTCAAGCACCTGTACCCCCCATGTTGCTGTTATTATCAGGGACAATAGCTGAGGCCAAAGGAGGGAACAGATTTCCATGTAGGACCTTCCTTGTTGATGTAATGCCAGTGCCTCAGAGAGAAGTGTTATGAAAGAGTTTCCAGAACCAAGACCATCATCACTGGAAGACAGTGGCTCCGGATTCCGCTGGTGTTCTGGATGGGTAGGGTAAGGTCTCTGTCGGCCCATTGATGGTAGCGGGGCGGGGGTGGAGCCAGAGGGGCATTGACGGGAGGTACCAGCGTTCCCAAGGGCAGCCACATCCAGATCCTGCAAAGGCACCCACTGGGCCTGAGGGCCGGTAGTGCGGCGACAGCTGTGAGGCATATTGTGGGGGCTTGATGGTGCCTTATTAGCGATAGTGGTGGCATGGACAATGACCTATGCACTCGATGTGGGGTGGGTGGAGAGGCTCAACTCATCAGACAGTCCTGGGTCCTCCTCCAGATCATCATCAGCATGGACCGCATAGCGGTTTGAGGTTACACAGTTGGCATAAGTGTTACCTTGCTGAATGAGGGCAATGCGGGGATCCTGGGAAGGTGTCAATCGACCCGACCAATGGGGAGGCGGTGGCCTACGGGACGCAGTGTGTAGTTCACGAAGGCACTTGTTGATGTCCTTGGAGCTGGCGCCTGCCGTCGTCATGGTCATGTATATGTCACTGGCCTTCTTGTAGACTGGGCAGACCTTGGACACCACCGTGTGCTCATCAAGGAAACAAATAAAGCATCTGGGATCTCTGGTACATTTCGGACACTCCTCTGATCCTGCCCTAAAGGGGTGGTAACCACTACACATGGAGCACCTAACCTTGTTTTGACATGTAAGTTGGGTATGGCCAAACAGATGACAATCATGGCAACGTAAGACTGGGCGGGTGTACTCACCAATTTGTAATGACATGTACCCAAGGAAGACCCTGGAGGGAAGTGGGCAGCGATAGACTAGTGTCATCCACTGTGACTGGCGAGAAGTGCCAGGAGCCAGAAAGCGAACAGGAATCCTGACAACCTCCAGGAGTTGAGAGGCATGGTTGTCTGCAGGGGACAGCCTCTCCACTATCACTGAGACATCCAGTTCCGTGGATATCGGCCCGATCTTGCCCACGTTGACTGCACCACCGGGTTCTTAGCTGGCATGCCTGCACCCAAGTTCACCATTTCCTTGGGCTGTTGCTGGAGCTTGGTCAAGTTGGCTGAGAGAATGGCAAATGACAGGCATGAACCCCTAGCACCATGGTGGATCCCTCCACAATGTATTTGGCAGAGGGAGATGCATTGAGGGCATCTGCACCCTCTGTGGGTGATTAAACACCCTGGATCAGTCCTGGGTCCACACGATGTATGTCACCCTTCTCTGCACTTCTGCACTATCCTTTGGAGCTTGTCCACCTTCAGTGACTGTCTTGGACAGTGGCAATGTCCTCCTGGAATTCTCCGTTGACCTCGAAGACTCTTCCTCATCCAAGGTTGACATATGGTGGGGTCTTTTCCCACCATGCCAGGTGGTGTCCATATCATCTCCTCCACTCTCCCCCTCCATTATTCACCACTACACATACACCTCCTTTCCACACAAGTACTGGAACACTTCACTTCGTACACCACACTCTACGATGAACTATAGCACTGTCACTCTGGGCACTAAGTCTAGATTGCAACGTCTGTTCACTATGGTGGTCAGTAAAGCTCCTTCTTAGTTCTTGGTGTTCGATCAGTCACAAGTTTTGTGAAGCTCCAGGGTCCATTTCGTCTTCATTGTTGGTGGAAATTACAGGAGGAAGCAGCTGTGGCGAAGGCAGGATTTGTTATGGTTCTTCATTACAGCTTACATGGTGGTTAAATATTTCCAAAGTATTTCGGCAGTGAACATTTACAGTCATATTTTGCTGACAAATATTTATGTAACATTAATATTGTTGTCAATAATGCTCAAATATACATAATTGCTAAGTATTTTAAATAAGGTATATGTAGAGTAAAAGCGAATTTGCGTTCCAAGTATTTGGTAGTTTCACTGCTACCCCTACTACTCCTGGGCTGCTAAAGCAGACCAGGTTTCTCTCTTAATTCTGACTTGCCATAAGTGCTTGGGATAGATTAAAAGCACCTACTTGCCCAAGAGCCAGGGGGTTATTTCATCCTCTTCAGGCCCACAGTGAGGGCAGAGGGACATTGGTTACAGGATTGTGATAATGTAAGAAAACTTTTATCTGGTCGTGGTGTAGTGGTATGCTGCCTGGCTCTCACCTGAGAGTCCCGGGTTCGATTCCCGGCATATTGGTAATATATTGGTGTTATGCTACATTTTCAAGGGTCGACTCTTTGCTTCTCGAACACATATGCTTATGCTAGGGTTCTTTGCAAGACCAGGTCAGTGCATACAATTAAGGGAACAGGGCATAAAAACTTGACTGAGACCAAACTGACAAACATATATTAAGTAATTTCACAGTTCCAGGGCAAGGTATGATATTACACAAATACACAAGACAGATGGTACAAAATAGAAATATGTGGACATGGGGGCATTGACATAGACCACTTACAACAGGACTTGAGACTGTATATTACAATTATGATGTAGCATTAATTTTTACAGCAAGATTCTGAGACTGAAGTTATAATATAACAGGGGTCACTTGTACAGTGGCAGAACAGTGGCAGAGTGTGCGTTTCGCACGCTGGTGGGCTCGGATTCGCCTCCAGCCATAGTTGTAAAAACTTTGGGAAGCGTTCACCAAGCTACTGACCACTTTGACGGACACAAGGGGTGCAGTGGTTGAACCAGTGTCGCATTCTAGTATGCTTGCACCCGATCGGCTTATGGTGGGCCGATTACACTTGGTTCACAGACTACACACACATCCAAAGCCACTACAACACAACAATTACACTCACAAGCACTTCACCCCTGGGGGTAGGGGGTTTTCAAGAATTCCCCCAGTATCCCTGCTTGTCGTAAGAGGCGACTAAAAGGGTTGGTGGTGGGTTAGTGCCCCACCCCGTAAAAACAACTAACTAAAAATACAAACAGGAAGCCTCGGACCAGGACTGACCAAAAGTTGACGACAAAGGAACGGACAAAGGACGAGATAAAGACTGCGACCTGGAATGTGAGGGGTATGAATGATGAGGTGAAAGAGAGAGAGATTGTACAGCTGCTTGAGAGTGCAAAAGTGGATATATGTGGAATAACTGAAACTAAATGGCGAGGTGAGAGTGTGAGAGAATGGGAATATGGGTGGGTTATATGCGCAGGAGTGGGTGAGAATGAGAGGGCGAAAGAGGGAGTGTGTATTGTTGTGAGCTACAGGTGGAAGGAGAATGTAAGAGAGTATGGATCAGTTTGGTCAAGGATTGTGTGGGTAAGAGTGAAAGTTGGACTACAAATGTGGGCAATTGTGTGCGTGTATGCGCCAACACAAGATCGTGTAAGTAGAGTGAAAGAAGAGTTTTGGACAAATGTGGAAGCTTGCTTGGAAAAGTTTGAAAGGAATGAGAGAGTGTTTCTGATTGGAGATATGAATGGAAAAGTGGGGAATGAGAAGGTGGATGGAGTGGTTGGTGAGTGGGGTGTTCTTGCAGAGATAGATGAGAATGGCAGTGCTTTAGTGGACATTTGTGCTTGGAGGGGGTTGGTGGTAGTTAATACCCTCTTCAGGCACAAATTGATCCATGGGTATACATGGCGAGTGGTGAGAAGAGAGAACCGGGGAATGAATGAACGGAAGGCAATGATTGACTATGTGTGTGTGGATGAAAGGATGAGAAGATGTATAATGGATGCAAGAGTATATAGAGGTTGGGGGAGTGGACTTTCTGACCACCACTTGGTGGTGGCCAGAATCAGAGTCCAAACAAGATGGAGGAAGAGAAGAAGGGAAAGACAGGAGGAAGTATGTGTTACAAGGAGGGTAGAAAAGTTACAAGAGGATGGAATAAAGGCTGAATATAGAAGGGAAGTGGAGGAGCGATTGGGTAAATATAGATTGGAGCAGATGGGGGACGTGGAGGGTGTGTGCAAGGTATTCACAGAAGAAATCTGTGCAGCATGTGAGGTGGTGTGTGGGGTGAAGAGAAGACGAAAGGGGGTTCAGGGAACAGCATGGTGGACTGAAGAGGTGAGAGAGGCTGTGGCACAAAAGAGGAAAGCATATAATGAGTGGATGAGGAACAGGGGCGACGAAGAAGCTGAGAGACGGACGAGAGAGTTATATGTAGTGAGGAGGAGAGAGGTGAAAAGATTAGTAAGAGAGAGTAAGAAGAGAGTGGATGAGGAGTTTGGAAGGAATTTGAGTGCAAAGTGGAGGGAATGTAAGAAAATGTTCTGGAAGGAGGTAAAGAGAGCTAGACAGGGTGCCAACGAAGTCAGTGGGGGTGTGAAAGATAAAAATGGTAGATTACTAGTGGAGAAGGGAGAAAAAGTAAACAGATGGAGAGAACACTTTCATGAACTGTTGAACATAGAGAATGAAAGTAATGCAAGTATAAGTGGCTGGGGAATGGCAGGGAGAAGGAGGGTTGTGAGAAGAGAGGAAGAAATCACCAGGATGGAAGTGGTGGAAGCAATGAAGAAAGTTAAAATGGGGAAAGCCCCAGGAATTGATGGAGTGTGTGGTGAAATGCTGAAGCATGGGGGAGAGATAGTAATAGAATGGATGTGGAAGGTGTGCAGATTGGCTTGGGAGGAGGGTAGAGTCCCGGAGGACTGGAAGTCAGGTATAATTATTCCTCTGTACAAAGGAAAAGGGGAAAAAGCAGTGTGTGGTAATCATAGGGGCATTTGCCTTCTCAGTGTAATAGGAAAAGTATATGGTAGGATACTTATTGACAGAGTTAGGGAAATTACAGAGGAATTAGTTGGAGAAGAACAAGGAGGTTTTAGGAAGGGAAGAGGTTGTGTAGACCAGATATTCATTCTTAGATCCTTAGTGGAAAAGTTTCTAGAGAAGGGCAAGAAGTTGTATGCAGCCTTCATGGATCTGGAGAAAGCATATGACAGGGTGGATAGACAAGGTTTGTGGAAGGTATTAAGAATATATGGAGTGGATGGGAAGTTGTTGAAGGCAGTGAAGAGTATGTATGAGGGTGCTAAGGCTGCAGTGCGTGTGGATGGCAAACTGAGTGAATCTTTCCATTTGAAGGTTGGATTGAAACAAGGATGTGTCATGTCTCCATGGTTGTTCAATCTGTATATGGATGGGGTTATAAAAGAGATACAAGGTCGGGCAGTGGATGTTGGAG
>JAGKTI010000252.1:69430-97605 GCA_018397915.1 Birgus latro | reverse complement strand
TGTGTGTGTGTGTGTGTGTGTCTTTCTGTCAGTGTGTGCATGATTTTGTTTGTTTGTGCATGTGTGGGTGTGTGTGTGTGTGTGTCTTTGTCAGTGTGTGTATGTTTTTGTGTGTGTGTGTGTCTTTTTGTCAGTGTGTGCATGTTTTTGTTTGTGTGTGTGTGTGTCTGTGTGTTGTGTGTGTGTGTTGTGTGTGTGTCAGTGTGCATTTTTTGTTTGTTTGTTTGTGTGTTTGTGTCTCCAAAGCAGTGCACCCAACACGTGAGGCCTGAGGTGGCTGTTGTTAACATTTTTGTTTTACTGTCACCGTCATAATCCATTAATTTCTTGATAGTTATATCATATTCTTTTAACATATCCCAGTGTTCTGTGTTTGTATTAGCAGTGGGACCAAGAGTGTTAAGCATGAAATTAGCATCCCCCTCTCCTCTTCCCTGGATATGCAGGGGTAGGAAGGGGGAGGCCCTGTGCAGAAATTAGTGATCATGAGTGTACATCTTTTTTCATTTCTAACTGCATACGGTATTTCTCTTTACAGGTACAAAAGTAAATGATACTGTGGTTGAACATAAAAAATTACTGTAATACAGTACTGTACTGCACAGTACACTATGAAGCTTTGAAGTCATAATATAATGTGTCCATAGAAAACTGGGTATTGTGAGGTAAACTAGTCCGCGATAGTGTCGCTGCACCTCATCTTCGATACCATTGTATTTCTTTTGCTATTTTTTGAGTTTTAGGCTATTTTTCCCTTCATTTTCAAGCTGCGGACTTTTTCAAGCAACGGACACTCATCCTTCCCTATTAGACCGTTGATTCGAGGGTCGACTGTACTGTACACAAGACAGATGGTACAAAACAAAAATATATGGACATGGGGGCATTGACATATAGATCACTTACAACAGGACTTGAGACTCTGCGTTACAGTTATGATATAGCATTAATATTTACGGCAAGATTCTGAGGCTGAAGTTATAATATAACAGGGGTCACCTGTATGATAACTTGGGTGACTTCACATTACAGGACATGACATTTATACACTGATACAGACTGGTCACTAAGTCTTCTTGGCCGATTTACACTGTTCGGTCCGGTAGGGAATAAGTCACTGGTCACTGCTTCTCCCATAGGAGGCACGGGACTTTCGTGGCGGGCCAGGTTCCCCGTGTGGTATCACTGGGCAATGTAGTAGGAGTCCTTCCTCTGTTTGAACCCCGTTGTGGTGTCTGGGCCTCTGGGCTAGGGCCAAAGAGGGAGAGTAGGTGCGCCGGACGAATCCGACTTCTGGGAGTGGAGGCCCGTTCTCCTGGATCGGGTAGGCCTCGCCATGGGGTCCTTGGCACGCCCCGGGATGACTGGGGGCTGAGGTCCCTTGCACCTTGGGTCGCCGTCGGGGTCAGACAGTGGCAACTTTTGGTTGGGGAAGTCACCGTCAGGGTAGGCCCATGGCAACCTCTGGCAGTAGGAGTCGCCGTCTGGATAGAGCTGTGGTGACATCTCGGTCAGGACTGCACCAGGCATCCTCGGGAGGCTGGTTGTAGGGTGAGGACTCCGGGACTACCAAGAGGGCCTCGCCAACACTGCTCCACCAGCAGGTCTTCCAGGGGATCACCTCTGTGGGGAGAGAGATGTCCCACCCAGCCACGGGAGGGGTGGTGGGCCGGGCAAGGGACGCCTTCTTCAGAGAACACCTTAGAGATAGAGGGTGAGGAGCAGACGATGACCTGCTCTGCCTCCCCCGTGTGGCCTGATGCCGACATGGCAGTTCCCGTCTCTTCAGACTACAGGGAGAGAGCGGGCGGTGGCCTGCTCTACCCTGCTTGCTGAAGAGGGGAGTTGACCTCCTGTAGGTGAGGAGCGAATGATGGCTGGCTCAGCCTCAAGCCCGACACGGACGGTGGTCTGTGTTGTGGTCCTACAGGAGGTGGCAGGTTAAGTGCGGACGATGGCCTGCCCTACCTCAGACCCGACACAGACGGTGGCCTGTGTCGCTGCGCTGCCGCTGGGGGATACTGCATGAGAGGAGCAAATGATGGTCCGCTCTTCCTCTTGTCCAACACGGACAATGGCCTGTGTCGTGACCCTGCAGGGGATAGTAGCTGAGGAGCGGACGATGGCCTCTCTTCCTCTGACCTGGCACGGACGGTGGCCTGTGCCGTGGTGCTACTCGGGATTGTGAGGACAGTCCCACCCCCCCACCTTTTTTTTTTTTTATGTGTACGACTCTGGTCATAGGCTTTTACAGCCTGCTATCAAGGGCCAGCAGTCCTCCTACATACCATACACCTCAACATGTCACCACTTCGGCGCTAACACCCACCGTCTATATTGAATACAGGCTAGGGCTGTCTCATACAGGACTGGTGTATTGGTATTACCGGGGTAATTTTACGACTTGTCGGCAGGTCTTCTGGTAGATCAGGAAAGCTTGATTTAACAAAATTCAAATCCTTATACTGTCCCCTGCCCCAGTGAGGATTTGAACCTGGGTCCGTTAAGACCACAAGCCACCTCTCTACCGATCGAGCCACCGCCTCCCTGATGAGGGCTGCTCCAACCGTAGCCAATGTGATTTCAACTGTGTACCTGGCGCGGCGTTGGTTGGGAGCGAGATAGGCATATGGTAGTGACACAGGTAGGCCCCTGGAAACGCTCCATGCCTTACCTGCCTCCCCGTTGGTACCTCCTTGGGTGGGGGGGCTAGTGTTGTCTGCCTCCCTAACATTTTCTGTCTCAGTTCGGGTGGGGGGGCTAGTGTTGTCTGCCTCCCTAACATTTTCTGTCTCAGTTCGGGTGGAGGGGCTAGTGTTGTCTGCCTCCCTAACATTTTCTGTCTCAGTTCGGGTGGGGGGGCTTGTGTGGTTGGTCTTACGCCCATATTATTAAAAAATGTTGAGCATGTCTGGAAAGAACACTTTCCCTTGCGCTAAGGAAAGTCAGACTCTGTTTTTGTTATTATTAAAACAGCTGATTGGACGTGTGCTTTTGAGAGCCGATTGGTATGCCAGCAGCTGCTTTTCGGTAATGTTGGTATGCCTGCATACATGACCGTGTTCGAATTGTCTGAAACAAATTAAAAATTCAACAATCAAAATACCTCTGGCATCATTACAGCATAAGAGAGCCATCGTTCATAAACATTTTTACATTTTAAAATAAAGATATAACATGTTAGAAGATGTATAAGATGCCAGAAATATGATATTATGCTGATGAAAGCCACTGGCTCACTGGTAATAATCGAACGATTTGGGTTTGTTTGTGTCACTTGTCAAACTGTTTCCCGAGATTATCACCATTGAAGAGAGAAATTACATACTTGATCTCATTGAGGATAGAATAAAGAAAAACAATCTTTAATAAAGAGACAGATGGAGGGATAATTCCAGTAAAAATGAGAACGTGGGAAGAGATAAGTAATGCCTTGAATACAGCTGGATTGGGCCCACCAGAACATCCCAGTAAAGCAGAAAAATTTGGCAAAATATGAAAACAAGGTGAGTGTCTATATAGAATAATTCAGGGAAAAATGTATTTATTGCTATTTCCACCCCAACTAGTTTTTGTCAATTTAGATGTGTGCCAAAGCTATGTAATGTTACATGATTATGTGCTTTCATGTTTTCTTAAGCAGAGCTTACACTTCTATCGCTGGGGATTCGTTTCATGACCTTTAATATGAAAGCTTAAAATCTGAGTAAAATTTTAGAATCATGAAATTGTATACTAATGAAACTAGACACCTTATTATGATTATGCGGATTATTTCCAAATAAAGAAAACTAAGGTTGCAACTGAAGTGGTTTCTCTCAGACAGGCCAGAGTTTGTTGAGCTTAGTTTGTGTAAACCCCATAAATGATCCATGAAGCAGTACTGGTACCACTGTCATGAAAGAAGGATGCCAAGGTTTTGGTGGAAGAAATGCTTTCTTAATGGTTATGTTCAATATTTACTTGGCTCTAATTTTCAGATGGCATTTTTCTCATTTCAGACCATACTAGTCTCATCTTGGTGGTGAACTGATTTTTTTCCCCTATGTTTTTGTGTGATTTGTTGGTTCATGTGATGGAAATTTCCTGTTGCTGAGATATACCACTTACCCAAAAGTGAGTCAATTACAAGCCATTTATGGCAGCAATACTTTACTTAACCTAACCTAGACTCCAAGCAAATCAGTCTAATCACAACAAATTTCAGCTTTACTCTAGTGATTTGCATCACATATCCTGAGGAAACAAGAGCAGGAACTAGAGAGCACCTGTTACTTTCAAAGAAGTTGAGGCCAAACAGAATTGCCAGGCAGCAACTTGACTGGTGATGGCTAGAGTAAGTCATGTGACCCTTTTCTTTGCTGGCAGATGGGTAGATTAAAAAATGTTATCTCCATTACTACTGATTTCTGGCACAAGTGTCACAGAAGAACTCTTACTACTGGTATAAAACATTCCCAGAAAAAAAAGTACAGTATCAGTTACAGGCTGAAACAAGATTAATACCTTGGAGATTTTCATGTTCATTAACATTTATCCAGAAAATGAGATAAAATGCTGGTGTATATCACAGTGGTAATCAGGACTCAGATTGCAGTTAATCAATGCTGGCAGTGGTTTTCCCACATAGCTACATTGGCTAGGTTAGGGAGGATGATGGTGTGAAATTATGAGCCAGCTTAGTGTAAAAGGGGTATAGTTTTCATTTCTAGTGCTAGAATATGCAGTTTTTCTCATTTAAGTTTCCATTATATGCTTGAAATCCCGCTACATAGGAGGACTATCGGATATACTGGATCATCGGATTTATCGGATCAGGCTTCCCCCAGTAGATCTGTTATAGTGAGGTTCTTCAGTACTGTAAATGGATGTGGTAATGTTACAGTACTTAAGTCATGCAACACATCACAAAACAAACTACATAATGATTTCAGAAACATTAGTTTGTCTAATGTGATGAAATTTGTCGTACACAGCAGCTACAAATTTTGCCCATTACACAGTGGCTCTTTAAATTTTAGCCTGCATATCAATGGAGGCTCCCTGGTAGCAATGGGGCCCTAAGCAACTGCTTAATCTATTTATGCAAGGAAACAACTCTGTAAATATAACAATAATCTTTTATTCCTTATTAAAAAGTAGTCTAACAGATTTTTTTCAGAGCAAAGAAATAGCAAGTGAGAGGAGGGGGAGGGATATTTTTCACATTTGTGGTGGTGGTTTCCCTCCTGAAGAGTTGGATTGTCAAACTGAATGAATATTGGCCTAAATCGAGAAGGAGTTTGAATCACCACCATGTGACAATGGCTGTGATGGACCTGATGTTAGTTAGTACATCCCTCTAATATTCGGACGTCCAATACTCGGATATACTCACCATTCGGATATTGTGGGCTGCCCAACCCCCCAAATGCCAAAAAATTCGGAAAAAATCGAAAAATTTTCGATTTTTTGGGACCACATCAGTTTGAATTTCCCACCCGCGCCGATCACGGTGGCCATATTGATTGCTTTTGTGGTGATACCCTACCTCCTACAGTGCTTGATACTGCTCTTCACCTTCTTCATCATGTGTGTGATGATGGAATTTACTGTTATGTACAATGCAGTGAAGTGATGCGATTCCAGTTATATAAAAAAAAAAAAGTTGTGTAAAGTGTTGGTGATAAGTGCTGGTGATTCTCAGTTGGAAAGGTGTGTCAGGTGCAAGGTCTTCCTGTCAGAGTCTGAGATGATAGAGTGGGTTATTACATCAGAGGGCAGCTTCTTGTTCGTAATTACCTTAACTTCATGCCTAACCTGTTTTCATCATGCTGTAAATGTGTTAAAAGATTACCAAAAATGTTAATCATAATTTCCTGCTTGCAGTTTAATTTTCCCATGCATGGTTCTTAAGTAAAACAGCTAGAAAAAAGGTGGAAGATGTGAATTTCATGTCCGGTCCTAACCAAACCTAACCTATGGTTACCATAAAGATTTTCATGCCTAACCTGTTTTCATGATGCTGTTAATGTGTTAAAAAATTACCCTAAATGTTAATCATAATTTGCTGCTTGCTATTTAATTTTTCCATGCATGGTTCTTAAGTAAAACAGCTAGAAAAAAGGTTGAAGCAGTTAATTTCATGTCTGGTCCTAACCTAACCTAACCTATGGTTACCATAAAGATTTTCATGCCTAACCTGTTTTCATCATGCTGTACATGTGTTAAGAAATTACCCTAAAACTATCTATCTATCTATTGCCAGACACCATAATCCCGTAAGGGGTGGCCATTTGACTTAGAGATATTTATTTTACGGGGAGGGACACTAACCCTCCATCAACCCACTTGTTGACACGTAGGGAGCACGTATGGTTTGGTTATATGGTTACCACCCAGCATTGTAAATGGTTTCTTGGCTTACAAGAAACCATTTGGCTTGTCACTCAATGTAAAGCCACCTGTAAAGGAAAGAAAAGCAGTAAGAAGTGACAGGAAAAATGGTAGAAATAGGAAGAGAGGAGGGCAGGCACAGAAAAAGAATGATAAAGGCTAAGGAAGAAGTAGACAGCACTACATCAAGTGAGTGGATGATGGTCGCCACTACCTACAAATGTTAATCATAATTTCCTGCTTGCAATTTAATTTTTCCATGCATGGCTCTTAAGTAAAACAGCTAGAAAAAAGGTTGAAGCAGTTAATTTCATGTCCGGTCCTAACCTAACCTAACCTATGGTTACCATAAAGATTTTCATGCCTAACCTGTTTTCATCATGCTGTACATGTGTTAAGAAATTACCCTAAATGTTAATCATAATTTCCTGCTTGCAATTTAATTTTTCCATGCATGGCTCTTAAGTAAAATAGCTAGAAAAAAGGTTGAAGCAGTTAATTTCATGTCCGGTCCTAACCTAACCTAACCTATGGTTACCATAAAGATTTTCATGCCTAACCTGTTTTATTCATGCTGTTAATGTGTTAAGAAATTACCCTAAATGTTAATCATAATTTCCTGCTTGCAGTTTACTTTATCCATGCATGGTTCTTAAATAAAACAGCTAGAAAAAAGGTTGAAGCAGTTAATTTTATGTCCGGTCCTAACCTAACCCAACCTATGGTTACCATACAGATTTTCATGCCTAACCTGTTTTCATCATGCTGTACATGTGTTAAAAAATTACCCTAAATGTTAATCATAATTTCCTGCTTGCTATTTAATTTTTCCATGCGTGGTTCTTAAGTAAAACAACTAGAAAAAAGGTTGAAGCAGTGAATTTCATGTCTGGTCCTAACCTAACCTAACATTGTGTTAATCATAATTTCCTACTTTTAATTTAATTCTTTCATGCATGGTTATTAAGTGCACCAGCTATGAAAAAGGTTGAAGCAGTGAATTTAATGTCTTATCATAACCTAACCTAGCCTAACCAAACCTAACCTAACCTAACGTAACCTAACCTAACCTAGCCTAACCATTTTTCTATCTATCTATCTATTGCCCGACGCCACAATCCCGTAAGGGGTGGCCATTCGACTCTGAGTTATTTGTTTTACGGGGAGGGGCACTAACCCTCCACCAACCCACTTGTTGATACATAGGGAGCACGTATGGTTTGGCTATATGGCTACCACCCAGCGTTGTAAATGGTTTCTTGGCTTACAGGAAACCATTTGGCTTGTCACTCAATGTAAACCCACCTGTAAAGGAAAGAAAAGCAATAAGAAGTGACAGGAAAGATGGGAGAAACAGGAAGAGAGGAGGGCAGGCACAGAAAAATAATAATAAAGGGTAAGGAAGAAGTAGGCAGCACTACATCAAGTGAGTGGATGATGGTCGCCACCACCTACCACTAACCATTTTTCTGGTAGCAATTAACATCATTTACTGTATTTGATGCTTTGTATCCAATAATTTAGTGCATAAAATGTGAGAAAAGATGATTTCCATGTCCGATACTTACTTATACTATGCTGGCAAGTTTTGAGCTCCTATGACTCACTCACCTCTAAATCATCATTTTTTGGTTAAAATTCAATAAATTCATGCTATGTGTGCATTATTTATGTGAAAAGGGACCTAAATAAGTGCTATACATGTCCACTGGGGAGGTAGGAAGGTAGTTTTCTGATTTGGGTTAGGTTAGGTTAGGGTCATGAAAAACCAGTGCTGGAGCTTCAGGACCAATATCCGGACAAAACCAATATTCGGACATGCCTTTGGCTCTATTACAACAGATATTGGGGGGATTACTGTATAACGTTCTTCCCTCAGAAGCCTTTTTTTTTCACAGTTTATAATTTCTGACCCACTTTTCTGTACCAGTAACTTGTTTATAGAGAATGATACCAAAAGTTTTGCATGTTATTTCAAAATGTTGAAAGCAATGTGCTTGTGGCCACCCCTTTTGGAGTGAAGGTGTTTAGCATTAGATACACCAAGAATCAGGCATGTTCCTATAATAGTCATAAAATGACCTCAAGATATTCACCTCTTGCATTTTCTGCATTAAATCCTGGGACACCCTTGTATACTAAAGCTCTGCAACATTTCTTTGCATAATGTGAGAGGGGGAAGACTACCTAACATATTCATATCAAATATTTTGACATATAATGTTTCAGCACTTTATATATAAAGTACTATAAACACATAATCACAGCACGTACAGCCTCAAAATGTATGTACAGTATAAGTATACATCACATTTTTTTTTCTATCTCAGGCTATTAAGGGAGTATTGTTACAGCTTTCAGTAAAAGACTAAATTTGTTTTTCATTTATTTTCATCAGGTTCAAATAATTAAGGCATAGAGGTATTAAATATGTCTACAGTACAATACCACACATTTGTTCATGTATTTTTACAAATTATATCTAATATACACTACTTGTAAATTACAGAAAGTAGTAATACATTATGAGGTCTGATTAGTAAGGTCTGTTAAGAGTTGTATATAGTGGACATGTAGAGAAAACAGTGGCTGCAGTTACTCAAAATGACCTTCCCTTAGGCTCATGTCTTTGCCACCATTTTCTGCTATCTAAACCATAAGCCTGATACATTAAGAAGGATGCATGCCAGGCTCACCACACATATACATAATCATAAACATCTTACTCATTTAGCCATCCAGTATCCAATTTGACCCCATCAGGAATGTACAAACACAAGCCAAAGCAGTTCTGTCCTGCACACAGTAAAATAAAAAGAAAGCTAATCCCATATTGCCCCTTTTGGGGCAAAGGGGCCCAAAGCCAGGGTACTATAATCCACAACATATAAGAGTAGAAGACTGACCATTGCTACCATTGCTCTGCCAGTATTTTTTTTAAGTGGAAAAAAATTATATACTTCCTGTCAGCTTAAACCTTTGTGTAAAGCTAGGACTTTACTCACAGTGCCACTTCATGAGTGTCTATACAGATAACTAATAAATGCCATTTGGCCAAGTGTCAATACAGATAAATGATAAATGCCAGTTGGCCAAGTGTCTTTACTGATAACTGATAAATGGGTGCCAGTTAGCATTAATATAAGCATTAGCAAATGTTGTAATAGTCAGTCCCAGCAACTATTTTCACTGCACCTGATCTTTCCAAAGCAGATTAATACTGTCCAGCAATAATAAAATACATCACATATGCCTTAGCTGAATGGTTATTACACTGTTGCCACCACTACAGTCCTAGTGGTGACTTTCCTAAGCTCAATACAATCATCTGGTATGAAGAGTATACTCTTCTTTTAGCTTCAGGAGCAACTGCATGAATGACAAGCCTTATGATTTCCTGTAACCAAAGAGAATATATACAATGCTGGTTGATAACTATTTAACCCACTGGCACCCAGTGTCCTGTATAAAGGACAGAACTGGGCATTTTCAAAATTTAATAAAGAAGGGAACCCCGGGGTTGGGACCCATGAGCTTCATGACTGTGAGCCAATAGGCGGAGGGCAGTATGCTTAGTACCCTTCCACCAAAATCCCTTGCACAGGAACTCTGGGCACTAATGGGTTAAACACTGGCAAATCTATCAGATTCTTTAACCCATTGGTGCCCAGTGTCCTGTATAAAGGGTAGAACTGGGCATTTTCAAAATTTAATAAAGAAGGGAACTCCAGGTTAGGGACCCATGAGCATTGTGACAATAACCCGATAGGCGGAGGGCAGTACACTTAGTACCCTTCCACCAAAATCCATTGCACAGGAAGTCTGGGCATTAATGAGTTAAGTACATTAAATAATGGAATGATAGGGAACTAAGATGGTGCCCCTATTAACTTTGTATAGACAGAAATGCAGCATCCATCCAAGAACCGGACCTCCACACTTTTCCTCGTTCCTTGCTGTGGTAAGGCACTTTCTATCACCAGAGAATGTTGGTTCACTGAACAGGATAGCCATGCAGGGGTAGTTACTTGACTGCAGTTGATTTGCCTGCTTTCCCACACAGGCATTATAACACCAGAAAAGCAACAATAACAGAATATAAGAGATATCCCTGGACTGAAAAGGTGAGCAGAACCAATTAGTCCTCATAATGCATTTCAAGAAACAGGCATAGCCTATTATGTGGACAGCATCCACACCATTTTTTTTCTTTTAGGTCATATGGTGGATGATTTCTCTGCCATTCATCATTTCCTGCCAGGTCCTTTACAGTACTTCCATCCACTTTACTCTCCTCTCCTGCAGGAGTGGGTTGGGGGAAATGTAACTCTATTATTATCTGAGAAATGTTGACAGGATAAGTATCAGTGTCATAAGAATACAGAATTCAATGTTGGGAAGGTTAATATATACATCACTTGTATATTAGCTACTTTGCCTTTCTCTTGCAATTGGTAGCTGCCTTTGGATTGTGTCAATAAGTTTGGCAACACATTCCATGCTGAGGCCAAACCACATCAGAAATTCTGTGCTGGTTATAGCCTCTAAAGGATTCATTCTGTCAACAACTGTCCAATGTCATACATGAAGTTGGAGACGCTGAAGATCTCGCAGCCGCTGAAAATGTGGATCCATTCTGAAAAGATTATATTGATATTAGCTTGATGCATATTGGTAGTAAAATAACAACACTGGCTAGACATCAGATTCCTTGCAATGTATTTTGATAATGATAGCAAAATTCAGAAGCATCAGTGTAACTAACACTTCTTACTTGCTTTAATCAACTCATCTGTGGATGTTATGATATTGGAAAATAAAACAGTTCTTTGCACAAGTTGCCATGTAAAATGAGCTTCTGTTTGGTCTAATTTGTTTTAATCTTTTTACTTTCACTTGTTACAAAATTGTTTAAAAATGTAAATGTTGTCCCTTGCACACACATTACCCTGTTAAGTGTGAGCTCTTGAATGGTTTGTGTCTAGTAATGGTTGTTGTTACTTTAACAGGCTTATTTAAGAGGGTTCTGTATACTCATTCCTGAATAACATAAATCATTTGTTCGTGGAGGGTTAATGCCCCGCTCCGTAAAACAAATAACTCAAAGTCAAATAGCCACCCCTTATGGGATTATGGCGTCTGGCAATAGATAGATAGATGGATACATTTAAAGGAGTTTGTTAACATGAAATTACTGTAAACATGCCTATAGGCTCTACCAGTGTCCTTAACAACTTAGTATTTATTTAAAGCTAACCCTGTATTTCATATTTTCACCAATATTTTCTCAAGCATTCACATCTGTACTGTACCTAGGAAGTGGTATTATCAGCACAAGCTGTCTGCAGTATGTTGCTTCACTGACCAGGAACATCTAACTTAGGAAATTCATTCACACAATTTAAAGTAGACTCTTCCTTGCAAACAAACTAACTTATAATCAATTATTGTGACTTACAACACCCAAAAAAAAAAAAAAAAATTACTGCTTTAACATTACAATGGACGTCTAGATCATATGTAAGCAATGAATTGGTGATAAATGGCAGCTAACTTGTAAAACTATTTATATCATATGTGTGCTGCAGTTTATTTTTAATATCGTGTAGTTAACACTGCAAAATCACTGTGGCCTGCCTGCCATACTGATGTCAGACTGCTTACTATACTTGGGGACAATAACAGAAGTATTCATCAAGATTAGCTTCTTCCCCCTCAGTTATAACATTCGGAAGGTAATAAGCTATGTAAGTGTTTGGATAATCACCAATAAGAGGTTATAAATCTTTAATGTAAAAACATACTAAATCAAATTGCATGAGGATTACTTACACGAGCAGTCACTGATGTTGATGTTCTAGATGTTGCAATGGTAGAGATGCAGGGTCATAAAAATACCGTGAAGTGCTCCATTTTGCAATTACACATCTTCCAGAGATGCTAATATTTTTGTTATCAGTTTGGTTTATGGTTTACATAGTGACATTAGTTTCAGTGGATTATGACACAGTTAAGAATATTGAGTGCACTTGTAAGCCAGCCTACCCCTGTCTCAAATTTGTTGTCTATATTCCAATAATATTTTAGTGTGAGTGAAAGATCAGGAGAGTGGCAGTGTGGAGGAGGAATGGCAGTTGTTTAAGAGTGCTGTGGTGGGGCATGCAGAAGAGGTGTGTGGTGTGAGATGAGTGGGTGGTGGTGTAAGAAAGGGAAGTGAATGGTGGTGTGAGGAAGTAAGTATGGCTGTGGCTGAGAAGAGACATTCATATGAAGTGTGGTTGCAGAGGAAGAATGAGGTGTCATATGAGAGGTATAAGGAAAAGAGGAATAGGGCGAGAAGGGTTGTGTGTGATGCTAAAGTGGCAGCAGATGAGAGGTAGGGTAGGTGGATGACTGAGAATTTTCAGGAGAATAAGAAAATGTTTTGGAAGGAGGTGAAAAGGGTGCGAAATGGAGAGTCTGGGAAGGAGGAGCGAGTAAAAACAGAGGATGGAAGGATGTTAATTGAGATGGATGCAGCAAGGAGGAGATGGTCAGAGTACTTTGAAAGATTGTTGAATGTAGAGGAGGAAAGGTAGGCTGAGATTGTGGCAGATGGAAGGGTGCAAGGAATAGATATGTTGGGAGAGTTGAATGAATCTTTGATCATGATGGAGGAAGTGCAAGAGGCAGTAAAGCAGATGAAAACAGGGAAAGCTGCAGGTATGGATGGGTGTGCTGTGGAATGCCTGTAATGTGGTGGAGCAACTATTGTTGACTGGTTAGTAAGATTGTTGAATGTGTGCTTTGTGCAAGGTATGGTGCCAATTGACTGGGCAAGTGCTTGTGTGGTCCCATTGTATAAAGGTAAGGGTGATAAGTATGAATGTACTAGCTTTAGAGGTATAAGTCTGTTGAGTGTGGTAGGTAAGATGTATGGTAGAGTGTTAATTAAGAGAGTTAGAGAGGGTACAGAGGGAGTGATTGGTGATGAGCAGTGTGGCTTTAGGAGAGGGAGGGGATGTGTGGATCAGGTGTTTGCTGTGAGACAGGTGTGTGAAAAGTATTTAGCGAAAGGTAAGGATGTGTTTTGGGCATTCATGGATTTAGAGAAAACATATGATAGAATTGATAGCGAGGCTTTGTGGAATGTTTTAAGATTGAATGGGCTTCATGGCAGGTTACTAAAAGGAGTGAAAAGTTTTTATGTAAATAATAGAGCGTGTGTAAGAGTGGGAAATACTGTGAGTGATTGGTTTCCCGTGAGAGTGAGTCTGCGGCAGGGATGTGTGATGTCGCCTTGGTTGTTTAATATTTATATGGATGGTGTTGTAAGGGAGGTGAATGCTAGAGTGTTAGGTGGAGGACTGAGTCTGGTGAATGATGATAGAGAGTGGAATCTGAAGCAGCTGCTGTTTGCGGATGATACAGCGATTGAGACAGTTGGTAGAGGAGTTTGGAAGGGTGTGTGAAAGGAGGAAATTGAAAATAAATGAGAATAAGAGTAAAGTGATGAAGTGTACGAGGTTGGTAGATGGTAGGAGGATGAATATAGTTTTAAATGGTGAGTTGCTTGAGGAGGTAGAGTGCTTTAAGTATTTAGGGTCACATGTTGCTGTGGATGGAAGAATAGATGCAGAAGTGAAATTTAGAATGAATGAAGTTGGAAAGGTGCTGGGAGGAATGAAAAAAGTGTTTAGATGTCATTCACTTAGAATGGATGTAAAGAGAAGGCTGTATGAGGGTATTGTGGTACCAACTGCATTATATGGGGCTGAAACATGGAATATGGGTGTAGCAGAGAGGAAAAGTTTGAATGTAATGGAGATGAGGTGTCTGAGGAGTATGTGTGGAGTGACACGTATGGATCGAATGAGAAATGATGAAATGCGAAGGAGAACTGGAATCGTTCGGGAGATGGCCGATCGAGTTGAGCAGAGGGTGTTGCGATGGTTTGGGCATATGGAGAGAATGGATAATGAGCGATTGGTGAAAAAGATAACTAGATCTGATGTGAGAGGTGTAAGGCTGAGAGGAAGACCATGAATAGGATGGATGGATAGTGTGAAGAGAGCATTGGATGCGAGAGAGTTGTCTGTTGAGTAAGGAAGAGCGGCTGTGCATGATAGAAGTGAATGGAGGGAAATTGTGAATGAATAAATGATGATGCAGCCCTGAGGGGATATTCTCCTGCATTTTGTCTGATCAGCTGATCAAGTCAGGTGCGGGTAAGGGGCTGGGTCCATTACAATGCGGCAGGGGTAAACCAGCTTTGCTGTCGGGCCCTGCTGCGGATGTCACTGACCACACTGCGTGATTGACCCTCATGCGGTGTGGTGCAGTGAGGATCTGTCTCTTCTCCCCTTTGGGGCTAAGATGCGAATGAATGTGTATGAGTGGATGAGTAAATTGGTAGTGTGTTGACCTGTCTCGGCTAACTCCCTTTTCTTGGGGGAAGCAGCCTAGGTATGTAGATAGATAGATAGACTAGGTGCTTGTTAGTGCTACCTTGGCATAGCATCGGCTGGGAGCAAGAGGGCCGCCGGGGAGTGACACAGGCGGGCCGTTCCTGCCCGGAGCCGCTCCGTGTCGGCTGCTCACCCCCGGTGGTCTTCAGGGGCTGGGGGTGTTGCTATAGTCTACAGCCCTTTCTCCCAACTCACGCATTTCACCTTGGATACAAACCTGCACAGGCTCAGTCTGATTGGAGTGCCTTCTTTAATCTTTTTACAGTATATTGGAAAACAGGCAAAGTACAGAACTGGCAAGATTATGACTGTAAAATGTGACTGTGCCTTAGATGCAGGATAAGAATATAAGAGTAACAAATGCTACAGTGTAAAAATGAAAACTAAGCCAATAATTGTGTGCAGTTACCATTTATTTTATGGCAATAGCAACACTAAGTATGAAAAAATAAATAAATAAATAAAGCTCATGGCTGAACAAGATGAAAAGGCAGGACATTTTAGCTAGCTGCTAGCACTAAACCAGCAAAGTTCGCAACACTTACCAGCTGACGAAAACGACGAAAGTCCAGCTGACGAAAACAACGAAAGTCTCTCTCTCTCTCTCTCTCTCTCGTCATTACAGAGTTTAATTGTACTGTATATTAAATTTTTCGAGAAAAAGTGATGGAAGCTGAAATTCCGGGCCTTTGGAGAATTTTTTATATTTCTCCTGGACGATGATTTTGACACGTAAATGCATGACGTGTCTGGGAAAAATCCAGATGTATGGCAACCCAAGTTATGTACAATATCGGGGAGCGGAGGGGCTCAGTGGTAGAGCACTGGACTCGAGACCATGAGGTCGAGAGTTCACGCCCCACCCAGGTAGCTGCCATTGCTGGGAGGGTTAGCATTCTCCTGTAACCCTGGCAAGTCTGTATGATATGTCTAGGTGCAGCAGTGGAGAATAATCCCTTATGAACATTTTTATAAGCCAACATTTTAATAAAAACTCAGTATATACACTAATCTACAAAAAATAACAAAGGATCCTTTCAGTGCTTGTTTCCAATAGGAAATTTGGAAATAGGGTGTAACTGATGTAGATATTTAATCATCATCATCATCGTCATTGGATCTCCTTTCCCACCATAGTGCAGGGTGAGGAGTAACAGCGTCCAGACAGTCAAAGTTTGGCAAATTCAGTGGGCCATGCTGCCATTCACCCATCATTCAAGCCCTCCAAATCCTGACTCCATCAGATAGGCCACAGAAAATTTCATCATGTTCTGTAGCTTCACATATATCTATCAGATAGAGCCAGTCTGAATGCTGTCACATTAAAAAAGGTTGCCAAATCCCTGGTCATGCACTTCTCTGCACAAAATTCTTCCAGCCAACTCGATCTTTTGTCAGTCCCTTTGCCACACCAACTTCCATACCTCTGTTCTTTACACACTCATCCACCATATCCCTCCACCTTCTTCTTGGCCTACCTCACCTCCCTTCTTCAAATTCACTCAGATATACCTTTTAACAAGGTAAAAAATAGGCCATCAGGAAACGTCACTCATTTTCCATAAAACGTTGCGACAATAATGATGACTTGTTGGGGGTTCACCTTCCTCCTTGCGATCTGAGGTACCGGTACAAACCTTTTGAATGATTGAAAATGAAATCACTGAAAATGTTATAGACCTTTTGAGTGATTGAAAATGAAAGCACTCAGAATGTCATGGGGTTTACTGTAGACTTTTTACATTAATCTGGCCCCTATTTTTGTCCTTTTGTTGTGTATTTCCATGTGTTTCAGTGGCAAAAGAAAACAGTACTATGGTTCCACACCCTTTCCATAGCACTTCCTCGGTCTTGACTAGCATCATATCCTCGTGTTAATCGCTTGTTACAGCTCAGTATCCAAGATAGAAAGATAGTACTGTAATTTTAGGAAGATGAGTAAAAGGGATATATAGTATATGCCAAGTCGGAATGGAGGAGGGCAGGGGAAGAAGTACACTCAACCCCCTGCTATTGCACCTAATTGGTTACAGTAAACTAGCATGATAGCTGATTTTT
The DNA here is from genome assembly GCA_018397915.1 of Birgus latro. NCBI lineage: Eukaryota > Metazoa > Arthropoda > Malacostraca > Decapoda > Coenobitidae > Birgus > Birgus latro. Next base: position 80,725 of record JAGKTI010000252.1, on the reverse strand, counting down.
GCGATAGCTGAATTGAAGAATCAGTGGGAAAATTTTTAATTGGTTCGGTGACCCATTTCCCTAACTTTTAACCACTTTATGCCTACGATTTCCAGCCAGTCTCTCCTCCAACATGAAATAAAGCATTATTATAATAATAATGACATTATAATCAATAAATAAACAACATAAAAGACCATCAAACTTACTTTTATAAGGATTAAGGAAGGATTGAGTGGTTTGAAAGGTCCCAAGGCTTGCGGGTTGCTTAATTGCCTCCAGAGCCCTTACAGGCCTGACTTTCTCTCCTCAAAATATTTGTTCTCCTCTGGTCCAGGTTGTCCAAGAAAACATCATAATCAAAGCCCTCATAGTCTGCCTCTTGGTTGGAAGGGCCTGGCTGTGATTCCTGGCTGGGCGTGGGTTGGGGTTGAGGGGCCGGCTTGGGTGTAGGTTCAGCGCTTGGGTGCTGACGAAAATAATCTGTGATTCGACGCTGGTGTAAGGCATTCTTGTAGGCATGGTACTTATCCTCGTAACCTTCAAGGGCTTTATTAATATAGGATACGTGCTGTTCACTGTTGATAGTGGTATTTTGCTCTAGAATGTGACGTATCTGGCCACTCAAATCAGTCAAAGTCTTGATGTCATTCATACTCAGCCCTCTCCTGCATCCACCTCTTCTCCTGGGCTATCCTCAGCTTCCTCAGCATCTTCTAGTAGAATATCTTCAGCAGTAACTGGTGCTGGTCGTAACATATCTCGTATCTTGTCGCCAGTTGTGCCTTCAAACCCACGGCCAGCAATACCTCTCGCCTCCTCAGCTGCAGCCTCCAGCTCTGCCTCCATTGACTGGGGCTCACCTGATACCTTAACCTGCCTGTCCTCTGGTAAACCCTCCATGATGTTGCGCCATGTGTGATTTATTGTTGCTGGGGTAATGTTACCCCAACATTCGACCACCAAATCAGTCGCCTGCTTTATCGTAAAGGTCTTCCAATATTTTAACACCTTTTGTTCTGATTCGGTGTCTGCAGCTGTGGCGTCAGCCTCATCTTCATCTTCACTGTCAGCCAGATTTTGTATGAGTGAGGTGTCCTCAGTAGCCTGCCACATCAATCGAAACTGTTGTCTAGAATAGGCAGCCTTCACAACAGAGATAACCTCTTAATCTAGAGGTTGAATGAGTGAGGTAGTGTTGAGCAGCATGAACTCCACGGTCACATTCGGGTTTTCTGACCTCAAAAGAGGTGAATAGCTAGGTGCATTGTCTAATAAGAGTAATATGTTGAATCTAATACTGCTGGTCTTGCAAAACTCCTCAACATCACCGAGAAAACATTCTTTAAACTAGTCAAGTGATAGTTTGGCTGACATGTGTCCCTTCTTAGATGACAACCAGTGCACATTAAGTTTTTTCATGTTATGCCCAGTGTAAGCTCTTGGTTTTTTTGCCTGGTGGACAACTGTAGGCTTGAGGCGGCAAGTACCAGATGCATTCATTGTGAACAGAAGGGTAAATCTCTCCTTTATTGCCTTCCTCCCACACACTCTAGCAGACTTGGAAGTTATGATCGTGCGGTGGGGCATTGTTTTCCAGTAAAAATTTGTTTCATCCATGTTGAAAATCTGATCGGGGGTATATTGGCCAGCTTCAATGATTTTCCTAAGTGATTCTAGGTACATATGCGCGGCATGTTTGTCACCACTTGCAGCCTCACCACTTATTATAACATTTGACACTTTATGCCTGGTTATAAACCTATGCACCCACCCCTTTGAAGCGAGAAACACTGGTGGGGTTTCAATTTGAAGTTTCTCAGCAACACCTCAATAGATTTCTTTGGCTGTCTCCATGATTTCTTTAGTGTTGACAGCTAAGTTTCGCTTTCCCTGTCTCTCTAGATATCTGCTTAATAATTGTTCTGTCTTTAAGAGCACTATGTTAACTTCTTCTTGCGTCTGAGGTGGCAGCTGAAGGAGCAAGTTTCATGTGTTTCTCAATATGTTCTTTCTTTAAATAAATGCCTCTCACAGTAGACTCATTAACTCCAAACTTCTTTGCTACTCCTCTCTTTGTCTCACCACCATCAATAAGCTTGCAGATTTCTAGTTTCTGGGCATATGTCAGGTTTATTCGTAGCTTTACCTCCCTTGAACTTCCCGCCGCCTTCCGCTCGGTGATGGTGGGTGTTTTTTTGTGCGGTCTGTCAGCCATTACGTCACACACACAAAAAAAAAAAGTGTAAGGAATTCCTCTTTCACTGTCGGCTGAGAGCTAGCGCACATTCAACTGAAGTGATGGGGCGGTTGGGAGCGTCAGTGAGCCAATCATCAGCGGGGGTGCTCTGTGACGTAAGCGGATGACGTCGCACCAATCCGGTGCGGCGTTCACAAACTGGGCGCTTCAGACTCAATGCGTGATGCGTGATAGAGATCTTGGGGTGCGTGATAACATGTTTGGTTGTGCATTTGATGTATGCATGATAGCAGATAAACGCGATAGCTGAACGCGTGATAGCAGGGGGTTATCTGTACAGTATAGGCCTATAATAGCTTCTCTGTTCTCTGCAACCATCTCTCTGTCTTTAATGTTCAGATGTAACAGGAGATAAACGTGACTGTGGTGCTTGTCAGGAAACAGTGCTATGGAAAGGATGTGACCTGTATTATTGTCTTATTCTGCCATTAAACTATGAAAAATAATCTCCAAAATGACAAAAACCTATGAATGAACAGCAGCAAGGATCACAAACCCACAACATCCACTACACTACATGGCAGCACATCCACACACACCAAGGAACATCAAAACAACACCCAGCACACGATATCATACACAAACCCTATCATCTCTTCCCCCCTGCCCTCCTCAGACCAGCGTCCAGAAGCATGTTCATACTCAGATCACTCGCTGTTCCATTCAGTCACTCAAAGACAACACACAGCTGCATGCACAGCCTCCTGATATCCATCCTTCTGAATGCTATCTCCCCCGTGAGGACAGAGTCCACCTGGGTAGGCTGAGATGTGGGGATCATCCAGCCTTCTTGAGTTATCAGAAGAGGCTGGATGACTCCTCCGCTGACGCCTGTCCAGGATGTAACACAGCACCTCATACTATTAAGCATATCATGGAAGACTGCATTGCACACAATCACCTACGCCAACAACACAACATACACTCCTTGAGAGCTCTATGTGAAAGCCCGGTCTCAGCAGTGGCCCTCCTTAGGGACTCAGGGCAGTTTGGCCAGACTGCCTAGGGAACAACTACTACTACTACTACCTCTGAAACATGGACGAATCACATATATTGGCCACTTCTTCTTCTTGTAGGTTTAAGGGTCACGGCCAAAACAATGATCGTATGCCCTTCCAATACAAACTGCTTGGGGCCTCATGTTATATGTGGAAGAGCTGCCTAGATTTTTTAATAAATTCAGTCGTGCACAGCACGACTTGTTGTCGTAACCGAGAGTCCCGGGCACCTCCTCCCTGGAATGTGTGGAGAGAAAAATTGAAAACTCCCAGAGATGCCAAAAGTGTGGGAAGGGAGTGGTGTCTAGGGCACCATAACAGGTAGTGCTCTATCTTACCCAAATGGTACAGGTGACCTGCGAGGCCTGTGTGGCCCAACCGTAACCTAGTAATGGCTACATCAACGACCTTACAGGAATGGCATGCCCAAGGGTGTTCAGAGGAGTTGGAGCAAAAATTCCCCAGGTGTGAGGCAGGTAGGGCGGTTGCTAGGTTTGCATTCCAGTATGACATGCTGGCGCTGCGTGCAAGATTAGGGAATGCGGCACTATCTGGTGTCATATAGTCCGGTGTACTGGAGGTCAGTTCTCGCTTTGCTGCTGTGTCTGCAGTTTCATTGCCATGGATGCCTACATGCGAGGGAATCCATTGAAGGTGGAGGTGCCAGGGAGGAGTAACAAGGAGAAGGAGGTGCTGCATTATAGCATGGACAGTCCTGACGTGAGTCACTGGACGATCTGAGAGGAGAAGGGTAAGTGAGGACTGCGAGTCGGTGTATAAAACTATAAGTCGAGGTTGGAGGAAAGTCCGGACAAACTCGAAGGCTTGGAGGACGGCTATGAGGTTTGCGGTTAGGACATCATATGGCCAACTGAATGACCAAGTTTGGCATATGGAAAGATCTTCAGAATAGGCCGCTGAGGCAAAGGATGATGGAGGGGAATGAGACCCATCCCGTGTAAATTCAAAGGAAGTCCTTATAAACAGAGGAGTCCATGCTATGAAAGAGTTGCTGTGCCAAAACTGCATCTGTTGACTTCAAAAATGGTACTGGGAGATAGGGGGAGACATATGGAGATAAATCCAACCAAGGGGGAACTGGGGGGAGAGGGGCCACTGGGGCAGGCCTGGGCAGATCAAGAGACAGGGTGTGGCAGGCTTGGATGCTGCGGATGATGTATGGTAACCTCACTTGTGGCCAAGCTGGGGGCTGACGAAGGGCTGTGGAGAGGCAGTGGAGGAAGGAGACGGGGTGGTTAGAGGGAAGGGATGAGATGCGGCGAAGCAGCCGACAGTCCAGTTCCAGGTGGTAGATGGAGAGGGGCATCACCCCAGTCTTCACATGAAGCGAAATAATTGGGGTGGACTTGAAGGCACCTAGGGCAATGCGAAGTGCCATGTTCTGGACAGCATCCAACTTTTTTAGGTGGGTCTGGGCAGCCGATCTGTAAAGAGAGGCACCATACAATATCTTACTGCGGATGACAACCCGATACAGGCGGAGGAGAGTGTTTTGATCAGCACCCCAGAGAACTCCTGCGACACACTTCATGATGTCCAGGCTCCTGAGGCATGCTAATCGTAGATGGTCAGTGTGGGGGGGCCCAGGTGAGACGGGGACTATCCAGGTGGAGGCCCAGAAACTTGTGCCGGGTCCGAAGGGTGAGAGGTTCTCCGGCAAGCTGAATCGTCGGCATGGAGGAGAGCCACCGATGGCCAAAGCACATAAGAGCACTCTTGGGAGCAGTAACTGTTAGTCCCCAGTCTGCAGGCCAGGTGGCAAAGGCATCCACAACCTGTTGGAGGTAATGTTGGGCCTCCCATAATGAGGCAGCACTGCAGAGGATGGAGACATCATCGGCATAGACTAAGATGGATACCCCAGGAGGATGGGGGAGGTCATACATTAATACATTAAAAAGTAGGGGACTGAGGCATGATCTTTGTGGTACTCCCTGCCTGACTGGGGTAGGGGAGGAGTATGTACCCCCAAGAGAAACATGAAAGGTTTGCCCCTCCAAAAAACTTTGTATCCAGGCCAGTGCAGAGCCTTTGATGCCTAGACAGCACAACTTGTACAATATCCCATCATGGGAGGCAGAATCAAAAGCCCCCTGGAGATCCAAGGCTTCCAGGAGAATTTGCTTATGACAGAATGCCTGGTTGACATGATGGTCAAACTGGAAGAGGACATCAGATGTCCCCCTCCCTGGGCAGAATCCGCACTGTACCTCAGACAAGTGGCGGTCATGCTCGAGCCACCAGGAGAGTCGACGGCACACCATCCCTTCAAGCACTTTCCCGACGTTGGATAGCAATGCTATCGGCCTGTATGAAGCCAGAGAAAAGGGGTCCTTCCCCGGCTTGGGAACAGGCAGAAGGTCTGTGATTTTTCAATGTGATGGGAAGATCCCCGATGCCCAGCTGGTGTTAAATGTGTCTAAGAGCGACATCTGATGGAGGACAGGGAGATGAGTCAAAAACTCATTAGGTACTAGATCTGGGCCACATGCCTTCTTTGGTGGTAAGGTCTGCAGAGCAGAGGAGAGTTCTGTCCAGGTAAAAAAGGAGGGGGGGCAAGCTGGGGGGGGGGGGGGGAGATGCCTGCCTGAGTGACCCTAAGTAAGTGCTGAAGACCTGGAAGTGGGGCCAGGGAACCAAATTGGGATCCAAAGAAGACAGCCAAGAAGGCAGCCTTGTCTTGGAAGCCTACCACAAGGTTACCATCCTTCACCAGAGGATATGACGGGGCAGTAGGTCGACCCTTCATTGCTCAGATGAAGGACCAGGTTCAAGAAAGTGAGCTAGAAAAAGACAGGGTTGAGCAGAAAGCAGACCAGGCAGCACGGCGAGCTGGGGTAAGAGTTCGCTTGCATTCTGCTTCTCTGTGGCGGTGAGTATTTCGGTGACTAGGGCAGGGACACCTCCGCCAGGCATTCCAAGAAGACCTCCTAGCCCAGACCACCTTGGTGCAGTCCTCTGTCCACCAAGGAACCGTGACAGTGCCTCGGGGACGTGTTGAGGACATGCAGAAGGTCTCCTCAACCGCTGCAATCACAGAGGATGTAAAGTCCACCATAGTGTCATCTAAGGGCCCTCCAGGCAGAGCCCCAGTGTTATCAAGGGCTGCTGTAAAAGAGGACCAGGACCCTCGTGTGAGGATCCAGTGTGGATGAGGTGGGGCGGAGCAGGGTGGGGGAAGGTTGGGGACATCCGAGATAACCGGAAGGTGATCGGATCCCAAATATGGGCCAGTCCAGATGGCTGAGCCACCAAAAACAGTATCCCCCACATATAGATCAAGTGTGGAGGGCAGGCCTGAGTGCAGGTCAATACGGGTCTGTAACCCTAATGGGGTGAGTAGGGTGAAGCAATCGCTTTCTAATAGAAACTGGAAAAGGGAAGTTCCCAACCTATTGCCAGAGTTCCGGGCTAGAGAAGAATCCCAATGGGGGTGTCTGGTGTTAAAATCACCCAGGAGGCAAGGTGAAGGGAGCTGGTCTTGATAGGCCCGGAGTTCCTCCAGGCCTATGTCCTTGCATGGGTTGTAGCAAATCACCACAGTGATCTATCCTTTCATGAGGGATAAGCGGACCGCAAGAACTTCCAACACCCCTCAAGGGGGCTGGGACAGTTGCGGAACTGAGCTAGGCATGTCCTTCCTGACTGCGACAGTGAGACCACCTCCGACTCCCTGACGATCAGCCCGATATACAGTAAAACCCCGGAGCGACAGATGGAGATGTGAAGATAGCCAAGTCTCACATAAACCAATAACATCTGGAACAGGGTCTATTGTCTGCTTGAAGTTGGAAGTTTTCTGAAGAAGGGATCTGGCATTCCAGAAAAGGATTCAGCATAAAGGTGGATGAGCCATCACTGGGGTGAGAGGAGAGAGAGAAGCCGGGGCAAGAGGCTGATACATATGTCTATGAAGGACTGTCCATTTTTGTACATGGACAGGGCTGTGAACAGAAGGTCCACGAAGGACTTTGAAGAATAGACACCTGTGGGGTTGGCATGTGGGGAAGTGTGGGAGGTCGTCCCTGGTACAGGCGGATATGGAGGAGCAGGAGATTCACCAGGTGTGGAGCCTGTATCCGGAGAACCGGGGAAGGCAGCGTGGGTCGTTTGTGTAGCTGAGGCAGGAGTCGTGACCTGTGAGGAGGTGGAACTGGCTGACTTCATACCAGGCTATATCTTTTCTATCCTTAATGACCTAGAGTAGCTTGTACAGCACCCTACCCGTATCCCTGACCGCCTTGGAGAGAGTTCCAACATCTATCTATCTATATACCTAGGCTGCTTCCCCCAAGAAAAGGGAGGTAGCCGAGACAGGTCAACACACTACCAATTTACTCATCCACTCATACACATTCATTCGCATCTTAGCCCCAAAGGGGAGAAGGGACAGATCCTCACCGCACGAGGGTCAACCACGCAGTGCAGTCAGTGACATCCGCAGCAGGGCCCGACAGCAAAGCTGGTTTACCCCTGCCACATCATAATGGATCCAGCCCCTTACCTGCACCTGACCTGATCAGCTGATCAGACAAAATACTTGACCTTTTCCTAACAACTACAGTAGGCGCGGAAAGTATTGACGTTTTTTTGCCGACGTCATTCTTTTTCGCGTTAAGTGAAGTAGGGTCAATACTACCCTCCCCTGTGATGCGAAATGAGCTGACGCTTTTTCAATGGGAGCTGGCAACCCTGCTTGATAGGTTTGGCACCACAGGAGCAGGCTCAGTAATGTTTGGGCAGCCACAGGAGGAGGATTGTCTCTGTGTGTGATGCACCACCAGGGCATGTTTTGACTCAAATAACACAGTTATTTGGTTACATACCACATTCTCATCATGCCTAAAGTAACCAAAAGCAAGGACAAACATGTGGAAGTGATTACTTTATACAAAGATGGCCACAAACTCCCATTTATTGCAAATCAGATGGTGTTAGACTGAGGACAGTGCAGAGACTGGTGAAGCGGTTCAAGGACAGTGGGGAGGCCATTCCTCCCACTCCACTTCCCAAGCCTGGGAGACCTCGTAAGACAACCTTCAGGACCCGTCAGCTGATCTCAAGGCAAGTTAGCAAGGATCCAAGGCTAACAGCATGGGATTTAAAAGAAAAGAACCCACAGTTGCTGGCAGATGTGTCTGTCAGAAGTGTGCAGCAGCTGTTGCATGACGATCTGGGCTACAGGAATTTTTGTGCTCGTAAAAAACCACTGCTAACTGCACTTCAGAAGAAAAAGAGAGTAAATTTTTGTAAGAAATATCTTGCCTGGAGTGAGGAGCAATGGAAAACTGTGCTTTGGAGTGATGAGTCAACATTTACTGTCACTGGTACCCCTTCATCACGAGTGTACCGCAAACCACCGCAAAACCAGGCAGTGACCCCCTGGTTCCTAAGTACACTTCCAAGTTTGTTAAATACCCAGCCTCACTCATGGCTTCGGGCTGCTTTACATATTATGGTGTTGGTAGGTTGGTAATTCTACCTGCAAATGAAAAAGTGAACCAGAACAATTATTTGGAGCTCTTATGTGATGTTTTAAGTGACTCTTTTGATAAAACCAAGGCAAGAGTATTTATGCAAGATTCTGCCCCTGCACATGTTGCAAAGTCAGTGAAACAGTGGCTAACAGACTGTGAGGTTCCCTTTATTCGAGATTGGCCTGGAAACAGCCCAGATATCAATCCCATTGAGAATTTATGGGCGCACATGAAGCGGCAGCTGCGTAGTATGGACACATCATCTTTGCCTAAACTTAAGACTGCAGTCAAGCAGCTATGGAGCAGTTTTAGTCCGTCTGTTCTGCAAAACTACGCCATCAGTCTCCCCAGACACCTTAAGAAGATAATAAAGGTGAAGGGGAATGCCAGTAAACACTAAATTCAATGGTGAGTGTTAATTTATTTGTTTCTCCTTGCTAACCACAAGAATGTTTTCTTTTTTTAAGATGGCGTCAACACTTTCCACGCCTACTGTATAGTCATATGTGCTACTCTGTAGGGACTTACATCTTTCCCATCCTAAGATGCTATACGTGCCAACTATTTGGCCATGGCACAATATCATGTAAAAATAAAGTTAGGTGCTCTCGTTGCAGCAGGTTCCATCCTTGCAAATCCCCATCAGGTGGTCAGTGCACCAATGACCCCTACTGCTTTTTCTGCTGTGGCGCCCACCAAGTAGTCTCCTGCTCATGCCCAGTCTACCAGCAGGCACTTTTTTTTTTTTTTTTATGTGTCCGACTCTAGGCATAGGCTTCACAGCCTGCTATCAAGGCCCAGCAGTCCTCCTACATACCATACACCTCTACTTGCCATCCACGATGCTGTCAGAGCTGACCCATCGACCTTGTCTGACGTCAACACCCGTCTGCGTGTCCTCAACCCATCTGGCTGCACTCCTCCCAGATCTAATCCCTCGTCAACACATACTGCTCCCAGTCGGACTTCCCGGCCTGTCCAGGAGGGTCTGACATATGCCACGGTCATTAGTAACCGCTTTTCAGCATTGGAAGATCTTGCTGGAACATCTGGCGGTGAGTCTGCAAATGACCCAAGTGACATGCAGCAAACAGCTGCTGTGTCCTCCCACCCAACCTCCCAGTCTGTGGTGCTGCTCCACCCTGCCCCTCCACCCAAGTCCCATCGACAGCGCTCCCACCCAACGAGGGCCTCCTCCCCACATTTTTTTTATTTTTTTTTTTAATGCAAGGAAGAAGGAACCAAAGGCCACAGGCCTGCATACTGTTCCTTCCAAGAAAAAGCAAAAACAATACAAAAGAGAGCCAAATTCAAGATCCGTTCATTCAAGCCTGGACACACTGCGTTTGAAAGACTGGAGATCATAGGAAGTAGGAAATACAGACAGAGGAAGACAGTTCCAGAGTTGACCAGTTGCATAAATGAAGGACTGGGAGTAACGGTTAACTCTTGCATTAAAGAGTTGGACAGTATAGGGATGAGAGTTTGTTGCTAGACGGGTACTACGTGCCTGTTGTAGAGGTGGAGGGATGCAAGCAGACAGTTCAGAGGAACAGTGACTGTTGAAGTAGCGATAGAAGAGAGATAAAGATGCAACAGTGCGGCGAAGCGACAAAGGTTGAAGGGAATCAGTAAGAGGAGGAGAGTTAATTAGACGAAAAGCCTTTGACTCCACCCTATTGAGAAGAGCTACATGTGGGGAGCCTCCCCACACATGAGAGTTGTACTCCATACACGGGCGAATAAAACCCGTGTACAAGGTCAACAACTGTGCAGGGGTAAAGAAAGTTCGGAATCGGCTTAGCACACCTAATCTCTTGGAAGCAGATTTCACAAGAGACGTAATATGTTCTTTCCAAGACAAATCCCGAGAGAATGAAACTCCAAGCATGTTCAAGGATGATGCAGAACAGAACTGGACATTATTAAACATCAGTGAATAATCCTGAGGAAGATTTTGTCGGGCTGATAAGTGTAAGAACTGAGTTTTTGATGCATTAAAAATAACAAGATTATTTTTACCCCAATCAGAGATACAAGCCAAGTCAGACATTAGGTGTGCCATAGTCTCATCCCTTTTTTGTTGAAGTAACTGCTGAGATGGACGTTGCGGATACCGAATGGAAAGGTGAAGGGTGGAATCATCAGCATATGAGTGGATAGGGTTAGATGTACAGGTTGGAAGGTCACTGATGAATAAAAGGAAGAGAGATGGTGATTTAACAGAGCCATGAGGAACATCACTGTTGATAGGTCTAGGAGAAGAACGATGGCCGTCTACAACAGCGGCTATAGAACGACCAGAAAGGAAGCTAGAGATGAAGGCACAGATAGAAGGACAGAAACCGTAGGAGGGCAGTTTGGAAATTAAAGATTTATGCCAGACTCGATCGAAAGCCTTTGAGTTGTCAAGTGCAATGGCAAAGCTTTCGCCAAAGTCCCGAAAGGAGGATGACCAGGAGTCTGAAAGGTAGGTGAGAAGATCGCCAGTGGAGCGTCCCTGACGGAACCCATACTGACGATCAGAAAGAAGGTTGTGACAGGAAAGATGCTTTAA
>JAGKTI010000252.1:30498-69391 GCA_018397915.1 Birgus latro | reverse complement strand
TATTGAGGCCAGTGATGGCAGAAAATACATCAGCTGAAGAAATTTTAATGTCAGTCAAGAGGAAGTCAGAGGGGGGAAGTGATGGAGGAATAGCACCGGCATCGTCTATGGTGGAATTGGAGGAGAAAGTCTGAGCGGAGAAATCTGTTTTATCAGTAGAAGAAATAGCTACAGAGCCATCACAGTAGAAAAGAGGAGGAAAGGATGATGAGGTAAAGTTGTTAGAAAGGTTTTTGGCAAGGTGCCAGAAGGAGCGAGAAGAATTCGAGTTGGAGAGTTGGGAACATTTAGCACGGATGAAATTATTTTTAGCAGAGCGAAGAACAGACTTAGCACGATTCCGGGCAGAAATATATAAAAGATGTGATTCGGGGATGGGTTGGCTCCGGTACCTCTTATAGGCCCTCTCCTTGTTGCGGACAGCATTAGAACAAGCATGATTAAACCAAGGCTTTCTTGCATTAGTCAGAGGATATGAGAAAGGAATGTATGCTTCCATGCCCGAGAGAATAACCTCCGTAATGCGCAAGGCACACTCAGATGGCTCCCGGCCATGGAAGCAATAATCATTCCAAGGAAAATCAAAGAAGTACTGCCTGAGGGCCTCCCAATCTGCAGCTCCAAAGTGCCACAGGCGGCGTTTCTTTGGAGGGTCCACAGGCCGTACNTAGCAGTGGTTTTTTACGAGCACAAAAACTCCTGTAGCCCAGATCGTCATGCAACAGCTGCTGCACACTTCTGACAGACACATCTGCCAGCAACTGTGGGTTCTTTTCTTTTAAATCCCGTGCTGTTAGCCTTGGATCCTTGCTAACTTGCCTTGAGATCAGCTGACGGGTCCTGAAGGTTGTCTTACGAGGTCTCCCAGGCTTGGGAAGTGGAGTGGGAGGAATGGCCTCCCCACTGTCCTTGAACCGCTTCACCAGTCTCTGCACTGTCCTCAGTCTAACACCATCTGATTTGCAATAAATGGGAGTTTGTGGCCAGCTTTGTATAAAGTAATCACTTCCACACGTTTGTCCTTGCTTGTGGTTACTTTAGGCATGATGAGAATGTGGTAGGTAACCAAATAACTGTGTTATTTGAGTCAAAACATGCCCTCGTGGTGCATCACACACAGAGACAATCCTCCTCCTGTGGCTGCCCAAACATTACTGAGCCTGCTCCTGTGGTGCCAAACCTATCAAGCAGGGTTGCCAGCTCCTGTTGAAAAAGCGTCAGCTCATTTCGCATCACAGGGGAGGGTAGTATTGACCCTACTTCACTTAACGCGAAGATGAATACGTCAATACTTTCCGCGCCTCCTGTATATGACCTGCTCCGGCAAGGGGCCCCTGAATTTGAGCTGTACCACTGTGGCTGCCACTCCATTCTCACCACAAGGGGGGTGGACCGTGAGGCGAGTGACCTCCACTAGCTGGGAGGAACAGTTGCCGAGGCAACGAAGATGACATAAAAGCTCCTTCTCCATGACATCAGGAGCAATAGGACCAATTTTCCCATACATGAACTCGCCACAGCAAGGTGAGCGAGCCAACCAGCACCTTATTGGCCAGTCCCCTAGCTGGGTGAGGGACCCAGGTGATACATGCATTTTGGCAACATCAGCAGCAAAGATACAGAACCTAATGGCTGACCCTCTACCCAGAACCCTGAGTGATCCCTCAGTACCCCATGGAGACTTACTGATTGCATCAGACAACCTGCGGGGATTCAGAAAAACAGGGGTATTGTCAGCCGACCTTGCTATGTATGTGAGGCTCCTGTGTCCGCTGGTGACCGCTGTCTTGGGAGGAAGGCCGTATCTATTTTTCCGGGGCTCCACCCTCATCACTAGTGGCGGAGGCCGTCCTCATCCTCTTACCAGGGGTAGTGACCTCCTCAGCAGCAGGGGCGAGGTCCATATTGATGTCCTGAGTGGCGCAGCCGGTCATGGAGGATTCCATGCCAGGCCTAACATCTGGCCGTTACACTCACTCTAATTTTACACTGTGGGTGTTCTGCAAGAGCCCAAAGCATGCTGATTGTGATGGTAAGTCTGAGATGGGTTGAGCACCTGAGAAGAAGATGGTCAACAACACGGCTGGGAGGAGCACGTCCGACGACGACTGGGTCTAAGCAGTCCATATATTGGCCACTATGGTGTTAGTGCAGTTAATACTGCTGATATTTCCTAGTGCTCTAAAATATATGAAATAGTGGAATGCAGAATGTAGCTACTGTATATAGTGTGAGGTAGAGCTTAAGAAATCCATCCATGTGTGAGGATTTTGTTCATTTTTATATCCATCGAACCCCAGGTGAGCAATACAGTACATTTTTGTTGGTTTATGGGAGGAGGGGGAGAACTCTTTTCATTTCCTTCCACATCCTCTCCTACCCTGACTGTGCCCTCCCTCCTCTTGCCCAATTTCCCCTCCCACCCTCCTTCTGTTCCCTTCATTCTTCCCCGCTTCTGCTCAGAGCCCACACACTGTCAGTGATCTGTAATACGAGTAATTGATGAATGATGAAGTGGTCATGCAATAATAAAGCTCTATAGATTGCTAATTAATCAGCCAGTTTGTATTAGTGAAATTAAAGTTGCTGTTTTATAGCTCATTCTAATGTTTCATCCAGTCTTTCCATTTACCTAATTTCACTGCAAATTTTCTCTCCTCACCAGTAGGTCCTGAAGTACAGTAATGCCTTGGGAGTGTGGGGTAAGGCTTGTATTTTATACAGCCCAATAAACCCACCGTCCAGCAAATAATTCAAACTAGTCAGTGACAGTTCTTCTCAACAGTGCATCTATCTGATTAATAATTCTAATATTTTTTATCCCACAGTGGGTCCTGATGTACCACCATGGACCCGCCTGGTAGACTTCCTGCGAGAATGTGTTGGAGTGTCCGGTACGAAGGCATTGTGTAGGGAAGGCGGGTGTGGTGTGTGTACTGTTGTGGCCACAGTGCCAGACCCAGAGACACCAGGACAGGACAAAACATTCAGCGTCCAGGCAGTCAGTACTCTCTTTATCAGTACTTTCTTAACACTATTAGGCTTCTGTAATTCACTCTTAGCTGGATTTCAATAATTTGGTGTTGGCTAGAATAGAATGCTAACTTTAAGTTGTGTTAACCATAAGAGGGAACAATAGCACTATTAACACTCAGACTCGTATGGTACTTTAAGCCCTTACCGGTTTATTCTTTAGCAGAACTGTCTCCCAAAGAAATTAATAATAAAGGTCTATACCATTCAGTACAATTCCCAACACTGGTGAACATTGTCACTGAAGGCCTAATAGGAAAGGTACACGAGAGCAAAGGGATACAGTGATGCATACCTGGGGCAGAAATGGTGATACAGTACTGAGTACAAACATATCAAGGAAACACACTGAGCAAAATGTCCCAATGAAAGTTCATGTATTCTTTCTGTATTGATCATAGAAATTGTAATGTAACATATAGGGTAACTTGCCCAATCTGGAAACTATGTTTGTGATATCAGATTTAATTTATGATAAACAGTATCATTATGACTTGTCATGTCCAGTCAGTTCTCATTTGATGATTTAGAAATGTGCTTAAAAAAAAAAAAAAACTTACCTACCATACTTTTTCTCACCGAACCCCTTTTGTGTCGATAGCCTATGTATGCTTATATTTGAAAAGTTAATTATTTCGACTACCATCTGTGTTTAACTGTATTTACTGAAGCAGGTGTATGGCAAGGACCACCACCTCTTCTTGTTGTATATGTTGTGTACATACGATCAAAAAAGTATTGCGCAGGAGGGGTACGATTATGTCTGAAATGATCATTACAGCTTGTGTAGTCCTTGGTAAAGTAATTGATTATCATCTGAATATGCATCCAGTAACTATATCAAACATAAATTGCCACAAGAAACCTTTCTACGACATACTTATGGAAGCATGTTTAACAACATGGGAGAAAAATCATCAAACATTTCTAGAGTCCATCGTCTATGGTGTCAAAGTGTTTCAGGCCATATGTGCACTGATACTTTTTTTATCGTGTGTACACATATATGCAAGTAAGTACACCCCTCATAACAATAATGAATGCATCTCATGTGGGGGGGGGCATCTTCTTATGACCCACGATGGGTCCTTCTGCATGGTCTGTTTCTATGAGTCATCACTATCAGACCGTACAAACTCCTCTGCATTTCAAATACTGACCTAGACTTTGGAAACCCCTCCAGCACCATCTACCATAGTCAGTAGGCTAACTGTAACTTATTTTCATGCATCAGCGAGCAGTAACTATTACAGCCAACATACATGGCAGCTTTCTCACCTTCTCAAGCCTCTTGACAATACCTTCTCAAGCCTCTTGACAATGCCCAACTCATCATTGACTCATAATGACTCAGCTCAATACCCAGAACCCATACCTACTGTTCCACTGTTCCCTGAAATCACAATGTCATGAACATGGATGAGGATAGAGAAACCCATACTGGCAGACAAAAAGATAGTGTATTTCAAACAGTTTCGGTAAACAGTCACCATCTTCAGTGGAAATACAGACCAAGATTGGTACATCATATGAATGATATGACAGATGCACTCCTTAGATTCATAATGGCTTCCCCTTCACATTTGTCCAGTTGTACATCTGACCTAACTTTACCTGGCACTTCCTTGACATTGTCCACTACCCAAGCGAGGGATTACGATGGTAATCAAACACTTAGACACTGATCCCCTCATTACTAGGTATCTGCTTTATGCCTACCTTCACAAAGGGTAAAATTAATATGTCTGTACACTCAGTTTCTACTAACCTATGTTTATTTTTAGTTCTGCATTTGTACAGCATGTTACTGGAACTCTGGTCCATTGCATGGCAGTTTTCAGAGAAGTGAACATACACTGCATATTTCTGTCACATGCCATACCTGCATACTTCTGTTCCTTAATGTAAGTACAGTACTGTATTCCCATTTCACAAATATAAACAAAGTCATAATATTAACATGGAATTTTGTACACCACAGTTTTTTCATTACTAATGGATATGTTCCTTACCAACATGGCTCATATGGTAGAAATATATCTGCATGCAATTAGTACCTCATGTCTCATGGATGTGAGATCTTTGATGGAAAAGTTTCTTCATGGATTTAGAGAAAGCATATAACAGGTTGAATAGAAAAGGCTTGTGGAGAGTATTAAGAATATATGGAGTAGATGGGAAGTTGTTGAATGCCATGAAGAGTATGTATGAGGGTGCTAAGGCTGCAGTGCATATGGATGGTGAACTGAGTGAATTTTTCCATTTGAAGGTTGGATTGAAACAGGGGTGTGTTATATATCACCATGGCTGTTCAGTCTGTACATGGATGGGGTTATAAAAGAGATACAAGGTAGGGGAGTGGATGTTGTAGCGGCTCTAGTGAGAGAGGGCAGTGTTTGGAAACTTCCTGTACTGTTGTTTGCAGATGATACTGTGCTGTTAAATGAAGATGAAGGGGAGCTACTATGCTTGGTGGATGAGTTTGGGAGAGTGTGTAAGAAACAGAATCTAAAGGAGAATGTAGGGAAGAGTAAAGTTATGGTCTTTGAAAGAAGTGAGGTCAGTGAATGTACAGTGAGGCTGGATGAGGAGGAAATGGGAAATGTGAGTGCTACTTGGGTTGTGTGATGAGTAAGGATGGAAGTTTAGAGGGTGAAGTGATTGAAAGGGTACAGCAAGGAAGAAAGGTTGTTGGTTCCTTGAAAGCAGTGATAAGAAACAGGGAGGTGAGCATGGAAGTGAAAAAGTTACTACATGACAGTATCGTGATACCAATGCTAACGTATGGAAGTGAGGATTGGACCTTGCTGGAGGGATAGAAGTCAAGAGTGAGAGTAGTGGAAATGAGTTATTTGAGAGGAGCATGTGGAGTCACATGCAGAAACAGACTGACAAATGAGGAAGTGAAGGAGTGTTGTGGTGTGGCTGTGGATGTGATAGGAAACATTAGATGAAACACATTGAGGTGGTTTGGCCATGTAGAGAGGATGGGGAGTGAGTGAGTGACTGACGAGGAGAGTGTATGTGAGTGAGGTGGGGCGAGGGAGAGGGATGGGGAGGCTGAGAATGAGATGGAGGGAGGTTTGAGAGATATATGAGAGATGGAGGTGTGAGCTGGGAGCAGGGCAGTGAAATGGCAGGGGACAGGGTGACATGGAGGCGATTTGTTCATGGCCACCCCTTACGGGATTAAGGCATCTGGCAATAGACAGAGATAGATAGACTCACGGATGTCACCAGGCTAAGGTTTGATACGTATGGTACGACAGTGATGTATGGCTTACTTTCTCATGCATGTGATGGTGGCTTGAGTACAAAAAATGCTTTCCTGGCATTAAAATAACCTTGCTTTATAAGCCAAATTGGGTATTTTATATCAAAAAATATACATCAAAATATCACAATAAAGGTGACTACCTGGTAATTAAATTACAGACTGGTGGTGTAAGTATTAAGAGTACAGTGCTGGGCAGAACTTGACAGACACTCTTTCATTTGTTCAGCAACATTCACTGTACTGTATGTACCTGTACTGTACATTTTTTCAGCATATGAGGAGATAGGTTGATTGGCAGTTCACTAAAGCAAAATTAGACAAATAGAAGTTTGTTATAAAGAGGGTTGATTCAAGGGCAAAAACTGAATCAGTCTGCAAAGATATTTTTTACTATAAACACACACACACACACAACGGGTCGTAGAGGGAGAGAGACGGAGCTGCTCCTGGATCGAGGGGAAATAATCGCAGAACTAGCAGCGAAAAGGAGATAGCCTATTGTGATTATGTGGTTGAATGCGTGAGTGGTGGTCCCGTCGGATATTAGTTTAAAAAAACACAAGTTTCGGCCCGAAAAATACGAGACAAAGTGAAAAAGAAAGTTTCCATATGGTTGCATCATGGCGGAGAGAGACGGAGGATTGTTTACAACTGGCGAGGGGGAATTTGCGGGCTTCTCCGAGCTAAATGTAGGCAAAGGAAGTGATAAGCTGCAACAAACAAGAGTAGCAGGAGTAGAGAAAACGGCGGAGAGGAATCTCCAGGAGTTAAAAAAGGTATGGGAAGTAATTAAGCAGCTGCAGGAACGGACCATAGAGCAAGAGAGAGAGATCAAAGTCCTACAGAATAGACTGGAAAAGGTTAGCACACGTAGTGAGGAACAAGAAAAAGAAGTTACAGAATTAAAGGCGAATAATGAATCCGCATCAAATGAAATAAAACAGCTGAAGAGGGAGAATAAGAGTTTGGAAGAAGAAAGGGACAGAATAAAAAGTAAACTAGATGAATACGAATCAAAATCGAGGAGGCAAGATGAGCATATTCAGGAAATCAAGGAGCAACATAAGGGGTGGAAGAAAATACAGGAGGAAGGAAATGTAAATTTGAAGGAAATCATAGAGCAACAAAGTAAGGAAAAAGTGGAAAAGGAAGTGGTTAGAGTACTAAGAAGTAGAGAATCTTTGGTTAGGGATGTAGCAGACAAGAAAAAATGTGTGATAATTTCAGGAATAAAAGAAAAACGAATGACAGTGAGATCTGAAAGAGAAAGAGAGGAACTGAGCAAGGCTAAAGAAATAATATCACTGGTTATGGAAGGAAACAATGAAGCCCAAGAAGAGATTGAAGAAGTGTTTAGGTTAGGAAAGTACGAGGATGGTGGGGCAAGGCCCATGAAAGTAAAGTTTAAGTCCCAAGTAACAGTGAATGAAATCATAAGTAGAACGTGGAAATTGTCAGAGAAAGAGGGGTTTAAAAATGTTTGGATTAGGAGAGATGCAAATGAAGAGGAAAGAGCTAAATTAAAGGAGTTAGTAAAGGAAGCAAAGATAAAAAACGAACAACGAACGGAGAAAGAGAAGACAGAGTTCTATTGGAGAGTTATGGACCAGAAATTGAGAAAGTGGTATCGACGGAAGGAAGGGGAGACGAGAGTATAAAAAACGATGAAAAAAGTTTGAAAGTGGCGTACACAAACATTGATGGACTAATATCGGCAAGGTTAGAAATCAATGATTTTTTGAGGGCACACGAACCTGATGTTATGTGCTTTGTAGAAACTAAATTGAAAGAAGATATTGATATTCATATGGGAGGTGGGAAATACAAATTATGGAGAAGAGACAGAAAAGAAAAAATGGGAGGAGGAGTGATGATAGCAGTGAAGGACAATATAAACGTAGATACTGTGGAAATGGCAGAGGGCAGGGCCGAAGCCATAAATTTGAAATTAGAAACTGGGGAGAATGGTAAGAGAGATATGGCAGTGGTATATGTTCCCCCTAAGACGAGAGCATGGAATGACGATGAATACCAGGAGATGTTGTCAGACATGGTTAGTTATCTACAGAAAGTGATCGAGAAAAGCAACAATATAATCCTAATGGGTGACTTTAATTGTAAAGAGGTGAACTGGGAGGAATGGGACTCGGGAGGCAGCGAAGATTCGTGGGGCACAAAATTGTTAAATATAGCAATGAATAATGTAATGACACAGTGGGTTAAAGAAGAGACACGATTCAGAGGTGATGACACACCAGCAAGATTAGATTTGCTACTATCCAGGGAGCCTGATGTAATTGAATCATTAAATTATCTGTGTCCTATAGGAAAGAGTGATCATGTGGTCATTGAGTTCCAGATGATGATAGGGAACATGGTGCCAAGAGATGAGCTTTATAGGCAAGGACGATACAACTTTGGGAAAGCAAACTTTGCAGAATTGAGAAAATTTTTTGAAAATGCGGACTGGAGAGGGTTCAGAGAAACGAGAGATACAAAGGAAGTGGGATATCTTTTTGGACCTCTACAATTTGGGAGTGGAAAAATATGTGCCAAGAGTAAGTGGGAAAGAAAACAGGAAAAAGGTGTGGTTTAATAGAAGGTGTATAATAGTGAAAAAAGAGAGGGACAAGGCATGGAACCAATGGAAAAAGAGAGGCAATATCAGAACAAAGGAAGAATATAAAAGAACTAGAAATGAATATACAGGAATACGTAGAGAGGAAGAAAGGAACTTTGAAAAAGGTATAATTGACAAATGTAAGGATGAACCCAAATTGTTTTATAGATTTGTTAATGGCAAATTGAAGCAAAGGGAAGGAATCACCAAACTGAAAGTAGAAGGAGAGGTCTACAAGGATGCAGTAATGCAAGCTGAAGTAATGAACAAATGCTTCCAATCGGTTTTCACTAAGGAAAGGGAGTTTGTGGAAGGAGAGGAAGTGATTAGAAATGTAGTGATAAAAGATATAAAAGTGGAAGTGCAGGAAGTGTATAAATTACTGGGAGCTCAAGATGTAAGGAAGGCCCCAGGACCGGATGGAATCTCTAATTGGGTACTGAAGGAATGCAGAGAACAACTGGCGGATAAGATTCACAATTTAATTGTGTGCTCCTTGGAAGAGGGGAAAGTGCCTCGGGAATGGAAGAGGGCAAATGTGGTACCAATCTATAAGGGAGGAAACAAGGAAGAACCCCTGAATTATAGACCAGTGTCCCTAACCAGCATGGTTGCGAAATTGTGTGAGAGAATCCTGAAAGATAGATGGATAAAATATCTGGAAGAGATGAATATTTTGACTGAAAGTCAGTTTGGATTCAGAAGTGGAAGGTCATGTGTTTCCAACTTGTTGAGCTTCTACTCAAGGGCGATTGACGTGCTACAGGAGAGAGACGGTTGGGTGGATTGTGTGTACTTAGATTTGGAGAAGGCCTTCGACAAAGTACCCCACAAGAGACTATTATGGAAATTAGAGCATATAGGAGGACTGAAGGGAAGCCTCCTGGAATGGTTGAGGGACTTTTTGAGTGACAGACAAATGAGGACAGTAATAAAGGACAGGACATCTGGATGGAGGGAAGTAACAAGTGGTGTCCCACAGGGCTCGGTGTTGGCACCAGTAATGTTCTTGATTTATGTAAATGATATGGTAGATGGAGTGAACAGCTACGCAAGCCTGTTTGCTGATGATGCAAAGATCTTGAGAAAGGTAGAGGTTGAAGAGGACTGTAAAATGCTACAGGAGGATCTGGATAGGATATATGATTGGAGCCGGATGTGGGAAATGAAATTCAACGCAAAAAAATTTAAAATATTGGAAATGGGTAAAAGTACCAAGAGGCCATCATTGAATTATTTGATGGGTAATGAACCAATTAGAAAAGCGAGAGAAGAGAAAGATTTGGGAGTGCTGGTCCAGGATAGTTTGTCACCTGAAAAGCACATAAATAAGATAGTGAGAGAGACATATAAACTCTTGACCAATATAAGAGTGGCATTTCATTACATGGATGAGGAGATGATAAAAAAATTGATAGTGGCCATGATCCGGCCCAGGTTAGAATATGCAGCAGTAGTGTGGTCCCCACACAAAAAGAAAGATATAACCAAGATTGAGAGAATACAAAGAACAGCAACCAAGATGGTCCCTAGTCTGGCAGATTTGCCATACAGAGAGAGGCTGGAAAGGCTGGATTTGCCCTCCTTAGAGGAAAGGAGAGAGAGGGGTGACATGATTGCAGTGTTCAGGACCATGATAGGAGTAGATAAAATTGACAGAGAAAATCTGTTTATGTGGGATGAGAGAGCAACAAGAGGACATGGAATGAAACTAAAGAAGCCAAGCTGCTCGAAGGACATCAAGAAATATAGTTTTCCATATAGATGTATAGACCTGTGGAATAGCCTGGACAAAGAGATCGTCCAGTCTAAAAACTTAAATGAGTTTAAGGCAAAATTTGACTTACTGAGAAACAGAGACGGGACCCCACGAGCGTAGCTCATTTCCTGTATATCACAATTAGGTAAATACACACACACACACACACACACACACACACACACACACACACACACACACACAAGAAGTGTCATGTGTTAGAAATGGGAATGAGTGAAAAAAGACCACACTGGACATATAAAATGAGCAGTGAGTTAATTAGTAAAAGAAAAGATGAGAAAGGGAGTGATAATTCAGGATGATTTGTCTCCAGAAAAACATACAAACAAAATCATTGGAGGAACTTATAGATTACTGACTAACATGAGAGTGATTTCTAATTATATGGGCAAGGAAATGCTGAGGGAGTTGATAGTGACCATGATAAGACCAAGACTAGAGTACGTGGCTGTGGTATGGTCACCTTATTTGAAGAAGCATATTGATAAACTAGAGAGGGTTCAATGAATGGCAACGAGGATGATACCATGCTTAAGAGAACTGACCTACGAGGAGAGACTGGAAAAACTGAAGTTACCATCACTGCGTGAGAGAAGGGAAAGAGGTGACTTGATCACAATATTTAGATATGTAAGAGAATTGGAAAGAGTGGATAAAGAGGATCTTTTTGTGTTGGATGATGGAAGAACAAGAGATCATGACTTCAAGTTGAGGAAAAGTAGATGTCTTAATGATCTTAAAAGGTTCAATTTCCCAAACAGAAGCATAAGTATGGTGCAGGCAAAAAACATTAAAACTAGACTAGGTAATTTTATGGAGACAGGACAACATGAGCTTAGCTCAGTTCCCGTATCCTACAAGTAGGTAAATATATATAGGTAAATACATGCACACACATTCTTCTCTTCTTCTCATAGTACCACAAGATGAGCACCATGTTTGGTAAAGTGAATATGGAAGGAGTTAAGAAAAGGGATAAAGGTAGAAAGCAGGATGATGATTTCTACCTGGAACTGGTGGAAATGGAGACGTCTAATAAGTTGGTAGAATGAGTGCACAGATTAGAGAAGGCATTTCAGAGTGAAATGCATGAAATTAAAAAGCAGTTGCACATGCAGAAGGAAGAAAATGAAAAATTAGTAAAGGATGTTAACAGGAAATACACAACAATAGATGATCTTTTAGTTGAGGTTGGTACACTCAGAAGGAAGATTAGTGAAATGGCAAGCACAGTTGTCAACCATGAGTGTATTATGGAAGAGTTCAGAAATGATACAGAGAGAATTAGGCAGTCTAGCACTCTGATAGATCATAGCGGTGATATTGAGGAGAAGATAACCCAGGTGAATGAAACGATGCAAAGCTACAAAAATGATATGGAAACCACGTATGCCGAAATGGTGAAAGTAAAGAAAGACTTAGAAGCAAAAGTCGAACAAAAGACCATTAAAAAGAAGTAAAGAAAATAATCCAAAACTGGTCAAAGATTCAGCAGACATCAACAAATCGATAGTAATCACTGGTATTGAGGAGGAGGAAAAAAAAGTAAGATTTTGAGAGACAAAATGGAGATGACAAATGTAATGAACATATTGAAGGAAGTATCAGAGGAAATCTGTAGTAAAGACATAGAGGAGCACAAAAGGCTAGGGAAATACGAGAGAAATAAATCAAGGCCTCTGAATGTAACCTTCCAGAGTGTAAACACTGTGTGGAGGAAATACTGAAAAATGCAAACAGACTTTGGAAAAAGAGAATTTCAAAAATGTATGGATAAAAAGATGCCTAACTCAAGAGGAACTGGGTTTACTAAAAGAGAAGAGGGAGGAGGCAAAAACAAAGAATGAGGGAAGATCAGAGGAGGAGAAGAACACATTTTTTTACAAAGTAATTGGGTTGCATGTACGAAAGTGGTACATAAACAGGAGGGAATAACAAGGAGGAAGGTAGTACACCCAAGTCATGACAAGTATGTAAACAAGATGATTAAGTTGATTTACTCAAATGTAGGTGGAATGGTATCTAAATTACTAGATATGAATGATTATATTAAAGAAAAGGAACCACATATTGTCTGCCTAACTGAAACAAAATTAACATCTAGGATATCAAACGATACCCTAAACTTAGAGGAATATTATATGTGGAGAAGAGATAGGAGCTTAAAAAATGGAGGAGGAATTATGATGTTAACAAAGAAAAATCTGTAAGTCAAAGAAATAGAACTAGATATACCCTCACACGTAGAACTGATCGCAGTGGAGATTAGTACGTCTGAAGAGAAAATAATTGTGGCAAATCTATACATGCCACCCAGATCAAACATTTGGGAAAAAGGCAAATATGAAGACCTGACAGAGTACAATTCAAAGTTTAAGAGCATTACTACATAGAATGGAGAAGAAATCTGAAAGAATTATAATATCTGTAGATTTCAATACAAATATAAATTGGAATCGTTTTCGTTTTCGTTTTCGTTTTTGAAGGCTACAGTATGCTAGCATGCGTCGGCCTTGGTCACCTAACGGCGGCTCTCCATGCTGCTCAATCTTTGGCAGCCTCCCTGTTCAGTCCCTTATCCCTTAAGTCACACTTAATGACCTCGTCCCATGTCTTTCTCAGTCTACCCCTCCCAACCCGTCCCCCAATATTAACACTTCTCACCCCCTGTACCCAATTATCATCCCCCATCCTCTCCACATGTCCAAACCACCTCAGCCTACCTCTCCTCATCACAACACCAATACATTCCAGTCCCATCTTACCTCTCAACTCTTCCATCATAAACCCAGCCCCCCCAGGCCTTGCACGCAGGGACGCACCGCACATCCACCTAATCATTGTCATTTCTGTACGTTTAAACCTGCGAATATCCTCTTCCTTTACTGCCCAGGTCTCACTACCATACAGCATCACACTCCTAACACATGCTGCATACAAAGACCCCTTAGCATAAAAGGAGAGTCCCCTCAATGTCAGGAGAGGCAACATCTCCCTGAACTTTTTCTAACCACTTCTCACCCTAGCAACCGAGCTAACTCCAGCCCCACCTCCGGCACATAACATGTCTCCTAAATAACAAAACTCCTCCACACACTCAAGAGACTCACCAGCAAGTTCAACCCTCTCACGCCTAACAATCTCCACCTGCTCTCCCCGACATGCCGCACACATGAAATCAGCATTATCTCGCAGTCTACCTCTAATACCACTACATCTCTTGTGCACCCTTTTATCACAAACACTACACAAGATGCAATTACTTCCCACACCCTTGTGGCAAACTGCACATGGCCACTCTCCCTCTCCTCTGATTGTACCGCCACCTACCCTAGATATCATCACTTTTGTTTTATCTGCATTTACCCTTAAGTCCTTGTGCCCCATACCATCTCTCCATTTCTTAAATCTTTCCTCCGCCTCCTTTTCATTCTCTGCAATCAACACCAAATCATCAGCATACAACATCTCCCATGGGAGTCCATCTCTGAAGTCACGTGAGAGGGCTTCAAGCACCATGATAAACAACAAGGGACTCAAAACTGACCCCTGATGCACACCAACATTCACGGAAAACTCATCACTCAAAACTCCATTCACTC
Organism: Birgus latro; assembly: GCA_018397915.1. Classification (NCBI taxonomy): domain Eukaryota; kingdom Metazoa; phylum Arthropoda; class Malacostraca; order Decapoda; family Coenobitidae; genus Birgus; species Birgus latro. The sequence goes on along the minus strand of JAGKTI010000252.1, from coordinate 55,079 downwards.
TTACCTGGGTGCAAGCACCCATGTACATGGCCATAACCACCCTAACCAGCCACTCTTCCAACCCTAGCTTTCTCATTGCCCACTTAACCACCTCTCTAGGGACTCTGTCAAAGGCCTTTTCCAAATCAACAAAAGCAAAATACAATTCCCTTTTCTTGCCAATATATTTTTCCTGAAGCTGTCGAACAATGAATATGGCATCAGTGGTCCCCCTGCCTGGCTTAAACCCAAACTGCATCTCATCGATATTCACTCTTTCTCTAATCATACCTTCTAGATCTCTCTCCATTACTTTCATTATCTGATCTAAAAGCTTTATACCTCTGTAATTTCCCCTTTCCAGGGCATCACCCTTCCCTTTGTACACATTTACAATTACACTCTTCAGCCAATACTCTAGATATAAAAAGCCAGGGAAGCTATTGGGACCAAAAGCTCCTGGACCTTGTGCAGGAGTTTTTCCTAACACAACATGTAAAAGAAAGCACCAGAAAAAGGGGACTAGATGTACCATCATTACTAGATCTTATATTCACTATGCAAGAAAATGAGATTGACAGTATTATGTATCACCCTCCATTCGGCAAAAGCGACCATGCAGTATTAAATTGCAACTTCAGGATTGCATATGACATAGTTAACAGTAATGAAAGTTATAAAAAGAGCCTTAACTATAAAAAAGGGAACCACCATGACTTAAAGAAATACTTTTTAGAAATAGATTGGGAAAAGGAGCTTAGAGGAAAAGATTTAAATGTTTTATATACAGAAAATTCTGTGAACTTTATGAAATAGGAGTCCAAAATTACATCCCTTGGCACAAAGAAGCAGAAATGACAATAAAGAAATGGTTTAATAAAGAATATCAAAAATCAAAAGAAAAAAAGAGACTTGTTGTGGAATAGATACAGAAGACACAGTAGTGAGAGGGCATATAACAACTATAAACAGGCTAGAAACGAATACACAAGAATAAGGAGAGAAGCCCAAAAACAGTTTGAGGAGGATATCATACAAAAGTAATGAACAACCGAAGCTATTTTACAGCTTCATCCGAAGCAAAACCAAAGTAAATGACAAAATACAATCCATTACGGATGAAAGGATCCTCTGTACACAAGAGAAAGATATTTGTGAAGCACTAAATAAGAATTTCCAATCAGTTTTTACTGAAGAAAATAATTTTGAGTGGGGTGATATGGAACATGCCCCAACATACAGTAATCCCTCCAATATCCATTGTAATAGAGCCAAAGGCATGTCTGAATATTGGTTTTGTCCGGATATTGGTCCTGAAGCTCCAGCACTGGTTTTTCATGACCCTAACCTAACCTAACCTAAATCAGAAAACTACCTTCCTACCTCCCTAGTGGACATGTATAGCACTTATTTAGGTCCCTTTTCACATAAATAATGCACACATAGCATGAATTTATTGAATTTTAACCAAAAAATGATGATTTAGAGGTGAGTGAGTCATAGGAGCTCAGAACTTGCCAGCATAGTATAAGTAAGTATCGGACATGGAAATCATCTTCTCTCACATTTTATGAACTAAATTATTGGATACAAAGCATCAAATACAGTAAATGATGTTAATTGCAACCAGAAAAATGGTTAGGTTAGGTTAGGTTAGGTTTGGTTAGGTTAGGTTAGGTTAGGTTAGGTTAGGTTAGGTTAGGTTAGGTTAGGTTAGGTTATGACCGGACATGAAATTCACTGCTTCAACCTTTTTCATAGCTGGTGCACTTAATAACCATGCATGAAAGAATTAAATTAAAAGCAAGAAATTATGATTAACACAATGTTAGGTTACGTTAGGTTAGGACCGGACATGAAATTCACTGCTTCAACCTTTTTTCTAGCTGTTTTACTTAAGAACCATGCATGGGAAAATTAAACTGCAAGCAGGAAATTATGATTAACATTTAGAGTAATTTTTTAACACATGTACAGCATGATGAAAACAGGTTAGGCATGAAAATCTTTATGGTAACCATAGGTTAGGTTAGGTTAGGACCAGACATGAAATTAACTGCTTCAACCTTTTTTCTAGCTGTTTTACTTAAGAACCATGTATGGGAAAATTAAATTGCAAGCAGGAAATTATGATTAACATTTAGGGTAATTTTTTAACACATGTACAGCATGATGAAAACAGGTTAGGCATGAAAATCTTTATGGTAACCATAGGTTAGGTTAGGTTAGGACCGGACATGAAATTAACTGCTTCCACCTTTTTTCTAGCTGTTTTACTTAAGAACCATGCATGGGAAAATTAAATTGCAAGCAGGAAATTATGATTAACATTTAGGGTAATTTCTTAACACATTAACAGCATGATGAAAACAGGTTAGCATGAAAATCTTTATGGTAACCATAGGTTAGGTTAGGTTAGGACCGGACATGAAATTCACATCTTCCACCTTTTTTCTAGCTGTTTTACTTAAGAACCATGCATGAGAAAATTAAATTGCAAGCAGGAAATTATGATTAACATTTTTGGTAATCTTTTAACACATTTACAGCATGATGAAAACAGGCTAGGCATGAAGTTAAGGTACTTACAAACAAGAAGCTGCCCTCTGATGTAATAACCTGCTCTATCATCTCAGACTCTGACAGGAAGACCTTGCACCTGACACACCTTTCCAATTGAGAATCACCAGCACTTATCACCAACACTTTACACAACATTTTTTTTTTTAATAACTGGAATCACATCACTTCACTGCACTGTACATAACAGTAAATTCTATCATCACATACATGATGAAGAAGGTGAAGAGCAGTATCAAGCACTGTAGGAGGTAGGGCATCACCACAAAAGCAATCAATATGGCCGCCATTGTCGGAGGTGTTCATGAGTCAGTAACTGAGTGGGTAATGGCGACCGACAGACAGACGCCACGAGTGTAAACATAGCCGATCGGCGCGGGCGGGAAATTCAAACTGACTTGTCCCCCCAAATCGAAAATTTTTGATTTTTTCGAATTTTTTGGCATTTTGGGGGTTGGGCAGCCCAGAATATCCGAATAGTGAGTATATCCAAGTATTGGACGCCCGAATATTAGAGGGATTACTGTATTACCAGATATACATATATCAGAAAAAGAAATACAGGAGGAGTTACATAAATTAGACAAATGAATAGCAAATGCTCCAGATGAAATTTCATGTTGGGTGCTACGTGAATGTGTAAATGAGTTAAGTAAACCATTATATTTAATATTTAATGAATCCTTGGGTCAAGGTAAACTACCTGATATTTGGAAGAAAGCAAACATTGTCCCCCTATTCAAGAAAGGGAATACAATATCCACTCAACTACCAACCAGTATCACTAACCAGTGTTGTAAGTAAGATACTGGAAAAGCTGATAAGAAAAGTTTGGGTAAATATGAGAATAGCATTCACATATATAAATGAAGACATGCTGAGGAAGATAATAACATCCTTCATCAGACCAACCCTGGAGTATGCATCAGTAATCTGGAATCCTTATCTCAAGAAACACATAGGTAAGATTGAAAAGGTTCAAAGGGCCCCTACAAGATGGGTACCAAGCTTAAGGGATCTATGCTATGAAGAAAGACTAGAAAAACTACATCTGCCAGCACTACAGGAGAGAAGGAAAAGAGGAGACATGATTATGCTATATAAATGCACATCAGGGAAGGAGAAAATAAACATAAATGAATATATAACCTATGGGGAAGCATCAGCAAGAGGACACTGAAAAAAAAAAATGCATAAAAAGAGAGGTGATAAAGACGTGAGGAAATTTAGTCTCCCAAATAGGGCAATTGATCAGTGGAATGCTTTACCGAATGAAATAGTGTGTGCCAAAACAATTCATAAATTTAAGGAGATGTATGATGAAAATGGTTTCAGACATGGGACAGTAGGAGCTTGACTCATTCCTGCAAAGATACAATTAGGCAAGAACACACACACACATGTGGCAGTAGTTTAGTTCCCACTTAAAAAGAATAGCAACCAAGATGGTCCCTAGCCTGGCAGATCTGTCGTACAGGGAAAGGCTGGAAAAGTTAAATCTGCCCACCGTAGAAGAAAAGAGAGAGAGGGGCAACATGATTTCAGTGTTCAGGATCATGATGGGAGTGGAAAAAATTGACAGAGATCTGTTTGTATAGGATGGGAGAGTAACAAGAGGACACTGAATCATTTCGTTTCATTTTGTTTTTGAAGGCTCCGACTTGCTTGCATGTGTCGGTTTTGGTCACCTAATGGCAGCTCTCCATGCTGCTCAATCCCTGGCAGCCTCCGTATTCAGTCCCTTAACCCTTAAGTCACACTTAATGACCTCGTCCCATGTCTTTCTCGGTCCACCCCTCCCAACTCCTCCCCCAATATTAACACTTCTCACCCTCTGTACCCAATCATCATCCCCCATCCTCTCGACATGTCCAAACCACCTCAGCCTACCTCTCCTCATCACAACACCAATACACTCAAGCCAAGTTGCTTGAAGGATGTCAAGGAATTTAGTTTTCCTTATAGATGCACAGACCTGTGGAATAGCCTGGACAAAAAGATCGTCCAGTCTGAAAACTTAATGAGTTAAGAGCAAAATTTGACTGAGAAACAGAGACAAGACCCCATGAGCGTAACTCAGTTACTGTATATCACAACTAGGTAAATACACATACACACACATATGACCTATATTAGAGTTAAAATGTTCCATATTTTACCATGGTTCACCAGTTTCACTTACTTTTCCATTACCCCATTTTGATTTATCGTAATGACATCATGGTCATCAGCATCCTGACCATAGTTCCCAAGTAAGAGATCAGTTAAGGTAGAATGCAGATGCAAAGAGAGAGAGAGTAAAAATGTGGAAGAACTATCAGACATGTGCCCAGTGAAATGAGCCAGTCATTCACACACTTTCCAAGCTTTTAAATTCTGGTTCATCTTACATGCAAAAACCATCAGCACACACTAATTTTTCCCTTATAGGTACACCTCATGAACAGACAAGGATTTAGGGTGTATGTGGGGGACATATGCCCCCCCCCCCAATTTTCAGCAGACCAGTGATTACTTATAATAAAAGAACAGTGTCATTTGCTAAAATATATGCTATGAATATCTCATTACAGTTGCATTTGCCCATATTATTGTTCTCCCATGATTAAAACAAGTAAAATAAATGAACGTTTCCATAATTATATTAGAGGGTATTTCTGCCAGGAATCATGCCCTCCATGTTCCAAGGTGCTGGGTCCAACCCTGATAAGTACGTGTTAGACATTCTGCTGGTGGTATCAAGTTAAAGAAAAAAGAGGTGCAACTGTTGTCATATGCATCTCCATCCATTTTGTTTACCCATTGGACTTAGCCATTCATTTTGATCCATTGTCAGTTTCATATTTTCGTCAAGTTTCAGCCTGTGCATTCTCATACATACTGGTACATGTTTACCATATCCATTCATCTTCTTGGCATGCCTCAGTGATACCTTCAGTATTCTCTCTTCACCACTTCATTTATATCTGTGTTATCTGTATGACTATACCATCTCTCACACTATCTTCTAACTCTGATAAGCTTCCTTACACATTGTCCCACATGAGTCCTGGTCAGAGTTCACCCTTATGTCATCCTGATGCAAATTATGGACAAGTGAATGCAGTTTTAAAAATTTGCAGCATCCCTCAGATGCAAATTATTTTATTCTGTGATTTCAGATATATTACTTGACAGCTGTAGATGAGTTTAATGCCTTCTTCAACATTTTCACCTCTATTCCATTTTGTTCAAACCAGAATCGGTGATATTATCTCACCTCTCGTTGGTCAGTTCCCAGTGACATTTGGAGGCTGCTCTGTAATGGTCAGCCCTTCGCAAGAAAACTCAGTAAATAGACAGAGATTATTTTAAGGTAATGAACGTGTGAAAACCACAGTCCATATATGATTTCATTATTATTGCTTTGTATTTCACACAGAAGCCAAATGTAAGCATTGTGCAAATTGCTGGTAATGAAAAGTAGCTAACAGTTCCCTCCTGCCAAGCCCATTAAATACTGTACCCTGTACAAATAATTACAAAAATTTGTGGGTGATACCTATTACAGGTAGGTAACACTTCAACATCAGTTGTGGATATATCATGAACTTTAGCCAGCCAAAAAGTAACAAGAAACTTAGAACAACTTTCCATCAGAAACAACTGAGTTATTTGAGAGGAGCATGTGGAGCTATATGGAGAAATGGACTGACAAGTGAGGAAGTGAAGGAGCACTGTGGTGTGGATATGGATGTGATAGATAGCATAAAGAGAAATACATTGAGGTGGTTAGGCCATGTGGAGAGGATGGAGAGTGAGAGACTAATGACGAGAGTGTATGTAAGTGAGATGAAGGGGGGGAGGTTGAGGATGAGATGGAGTGGAGATGGCAGGGGACAGGGCAACATGGAGGCGATTTTTTTGTGGTCACCCCTTACAGGAGTAGGACGTCTGGCTATAGATAGATAGTTAGATAGGCTTACTCTAATAAAATTCATAGGTACATGATAGAAAAATCAAGAAAATGATATGACAAAGATCTCAGTTGTAGCACTCAAAATTGCATCAAAATGCACCTAAGGTGCTTCTATTAGTGCAGCATTGCATGCAGATAAGATTTTGTTGCTGCTTCATTTCCTCTGTGCCCCCTTATGAGATAGGACTCAAATTTTTCATGACCTGTTGAGTCCCAGGACCCCATTTGTTTCAATCCTAGGGTGAACCCTGCATATATTTCATAACTAATCCAGTCTTCACAGCCCGCACATATTCCTTAACAGTCCCATTTCTGCCGCTCCTGTATCTGACTTGAAACTCATGCTGTACCAAAACTTCACACCTGTATGTGAGGACTAACACAACTTCATGCACTCTTTTTGTAATTTCGATGTTCAGTCCTCTGTTTTGTATCCAGACTTTCATAACACCAGTTACGTTTCCTTCTTCAGTCACTCTTTTCTCCGCTTTTTTTTTTCATATTAACTTTTCTGTTACTGCACTGGGATAGAGTACCTAAACCTTTTCAGCAGTTTCACTGGCACATCACTCTGTGTGTTACCCTCTTATTTATTACCCATTGTTTACTTTTAGACTTTGCCATATACAAACATTCACAAAAGTCTGAACCAGTCTGCAGATATCCTGGTTACTATTAACAAGCATCACAACATTATCTGCATGCATTAAGCTTGATGCACTCCAGTCTTTACCATTCATCACCATTCTCATTCATAGTTCCATAACAGCAGTTGTATGGAGCTGCTTTTAGTTTATATTTACCAAATTATTAATATTAACTGTTTACAGTATTGATTTGTCTTTTTTTCATGGTTGTAACAGTGTCAGGCTCTACTGTATGCATGTGCAGGATGGCGTATAGAGACCATCGAGCACCTTGGCAACCGCTACAACAGATACCACCCACTGCAGGAAGCATTGCATGGATTTTATGGAACCCAGTGTGGTTTCTGCTCACCAGGCATGATTATGACGATGTATGGGTAAGTGACAAAAATACTGTATTTACAGTATAGTAATCCCTCAATTATCCGACATAATAGAGCCAAAGGCATGTCCAGGTGGTGCCGATGTCTGGATAATGAACAGTATCCCCCTGCAGTACCCATACCCTACCTATACCCAACCTCCTACCTGTACCTAACCTATTTGCACAGTACCTCTGCTTATTTTGGTAGTGTTCTCTGGTCATTCTGGCATATTTTGACATTAAAACACACATAGGAATATGCAAAGTAATGCAAAACACCAAGAAAACCATGCAAAAAAAATATTTAAAAAAAATCTATAAGTACAGTACCCCTCCTAACTTTGTCAGTGTTTTCCAGTCATTCTGGCATATTTAGACATCAAAACACATATAGGAATATCCAAAGTAATGCTAAACACCAAGAAAACTGTGTGAAAAAATTATTTAAAATGGTCATTCCAGCATACTTAGACATCAAAACACACATAGGAATATCCAAAGCAATGCTAAATACCAAGAAAAAACATGCCAAAAAATTATACAAAAAAAAAAGCACCCATATGTACAGTACCCCTCCAAATTTTGGCATGGTTTTCCAGTCATTCTGCCATATTGAGACATCAAAACACATATATGAATATCCAAATTAATGCTGAACACCAAGAAAATAATGCATTAAGAACAAAAATCCACAAAAGCCTGAAGATTGTTGGAAAATCAGTTATTTTTCTGGGACACGAGTGATAGCTGCTCTCTGGGCAGACTCAAAAATTCCACTGACAAATATGACACATGAAATCAGATGTATTGGTATAAATGGTATGCCAACATCTTTGCTGGTGTTTATACTATAAGATAAGCTAATAAAAACACAGAAAACTGATGGGTAAAATAACAAAACTGCAATGAGAATAAATGTTGTTCAAGAGTAAAATTTACTGTAATGCTGTAATTTTAAGGGTAATTTAAGTATAATATAAGTTAGTATAAGTGTAGTATAAGTTAGTATAAGTGTGGTATAAGTTAGTATAAGTGTAATGTAAGTGTAATATTGAACCCCTAAATATGTTTTGTCTGCATTATGTAGGGGTTAATCATCAAATTCCATATTCAGGTTTGATCCCTGTTAAAATTCATAGTGTAAGTGAGACTGTTAACCCCTACACCGCGGGGTTGTCGGATGCGTGCCGGGCCCTTCCCGCGGGGATATTCGCGTTCCTGCTGACTTTTTTTAAATATTTGCCAAAACTCAGTTGTTAGTCGTAGAATATTATAATTGTATATGCATATGGCACATACCTTCAGCTTTCTCCTGGGATGTTTTTTTTAGCACTTGTCAACTACTGTAGGACTTGTGGAGACTTCTGAAGTTGGGTAACTAAGTCTCACTTCTGAAGTTGGGTAACTAAGTCTCCACTTTACACTTCCCGACAACCCCTAATCTGAATACCACTGCCAGATATTATCACTAGAAACACTATTCAATGATTTCCAAGTAGTTTGGAATCCATACTCAAAAAAAGAAAAAACAAACACTCTGAAGGCAATGTAAAATACGAGCACGTACGAGCCTCCCACTCGCGCTAATTCACCGCTGGTATTCTGTCATTTCTTACTCATATACACACTCACACTTTATTATTTCTAGTACTTTATTACACTTATATATATCTACAGTCCTTTACTACTTCCCACACGATGTTTAGTAGGGGTAGAGGTCACAGGGCATTTTATAATAGGTGCAAAATCGGCAGAAGTGGAGGGGCGTCATTTCACTGTGAAGGACGAGAGTGAACTGACTGTATCTCGGTAGCCAAAAGTTGAAAATGTCAGTTGCTAATGTATATGCTAAGATTTAAGTCATAGGAAATCTAGACAATACATAATAAATTAGGTAGTTTCAGGTGAATACAAATATCACTCAGGCTTTTCCCTTCCTTTCTTATGTACATTTATATTACGAGAGTAGCTCATACGGCATATTTCACGGGAAAAAGAAGCAGGGGAAATTAGCGAACGAGTGCAGGTTGGATATTACCAAGTGATAATTAGCCAATTCCAGGTGTATGGCACTCAGTTACCTTATTTTTTATATATATATATATTTGTAGCAGCCGTGGCTCAGTGGGTTAGAGCGCTCCGCTCTGGCTGTAGGGTCGGAGGATCGAATCCACCCAAGGGTCATTGGTAGACATCAGGAAGGGCATCCGGTCATAAAATGCTACACGCTCCAATCCAAAAAAAGGCCGACGCATGCAAGCATGTTGCAGCCTTCAAAAACGAAACGACGATATATATTATTTTGTATAAGAATAGGGCATAGGGCTCATTTCAATGGATGAAAATAGTGGAAAAATCCGGGGAAGATTTACTTAGCACAGAGCAGCTGAGCAAACGATGCGAGAGGGTAATGGAGTTGAGGTAGGGAGGAGAGTCTAGTTTTTTTTTTTTTTAATGCAAGGAAGAAGGAACCAAAGGCTACAGGCCTGCATACTGTTCCTTCCAAGAAAATGCAAAAACAATACAAAAGAGAACCAAATTCAAGATCCGTTCATTTCGAGATGCCTGGACACACTGCGTTTGAAAGACTGGAGATCATAGGAAGTAGGAAATACAGACAGAGGAAGAGTTGACCAGTTGCAGAAATGAAGGACTGGGAGTAACGGTTAACTCTTGAATTAGAGAGTTGGACAAAAGGGATGAGAGTTTGTTGCTAGACGTCGTAGAGGTGGAGGGATGCAAGCAGACAGTTCAGAGGAACAGTGACTGTTGAAGTAGCGATAGAAGAGAGATAAAGATGCAACAGTGCGGTGAAGAGACAAAGGTTTAAGGGAATCAGTAAGAGGAGGAGAGTTAATGAGACGAAAAGCCTTTGACTCCACCCTATTGAGAAGAGCTGCATGTGGGGAGCCTCCCCACACATGAAAGTTGTACTCCATACATGGGCGAATAAAACCCGTGTACAAGGTCAACAACTGTGCAGGGGTAAAGAAAGTTCGGAATCGGCTTAGCACACCTAATCTCTTGGAAGCAGATTTCACAAGAGATGTAATATGTTCTTTCCAAGACAAATCCCGAGAGAATGAAACCCCAAGCATGTTCAAGGATGATTCAGGACAGAACTGGACATTATTAAACATTAGTGGGTAATCCTGAGGAAAATGGCTAAATTGTCAACAATGGATGGGAGTACTGATGACATTAGCAGCTCTGACTATTGTTGGACATTGGCAGTGCTGATAGATGATACAAGTCACCACCTGTAACCCCGGGGGAATTAAAATTAACACAGAGTCACTCAAGTGACGCCCTGTGGTATGATCCCTTGCACTCGACCATCACAAAAGTGATGACCCGCGGTTAAGGGGTTAATAGAGGAACTGTATAGGGCGATTATGGAAAATGAATGTCTTTGTGCTTGGAACAGTCAATTCCCACGGTGTCCATAGAATCATAAATTTTAGCCAGAGATTAATAATCGCGAAAATTTGTCTTCAGAGTTGGTGATATCTCCTTTTTATACTATGTAGTAGTGAATTAAAGCTTAGTTAAATCCTAATTGCTGATAATAGACAATCGTAACCGCGAAATTTGCGTTACCCTCGCGTTTAGTCACGTAGACCCGGCAACTGCGACACATGGATATACAGTAATTAGTTTCAAGTGCTTGTTTGTTTAATCGTAAATCCCACACGCTTATTACAAAATTTTAAGCATCGTAAGCCAACCCATCCGTGTGGGTCGAGTGTGAACACATTCTTCATATTCCTTGGTAATAGGTGTAAACTGAAATGCTGCAGAGAGATCAGTCGAAGTCGTAGTCATTTCCCAATGTTAGAACGAAGTGAGCTTATATAAACCTTATGAGTTGCCTGGGACCGGCATAACGCCGTCTCCTTCTCGTCAATACAGGTCAGTAACTCTAAAATCCATATATCTTCCCCCCCCTTCCTTCCTTACTTGTGTGAAGTAAATTCTCATATACATCAGTATTAGTAATATTCCCCCCTGCTCCTTTTGAACTGACTAGATAACACCGTCTCCTCGTTGATACAGATTGTGGCTGTTCGTAACATCATTAGAAAATAACGAGTGGATGAAGCCGAATGGCTCGTATTCCTTTCGCCTGTTGCCCGCTACACTGAAATCCCCCCCCCCACCTTTTCTGTTACACGTAATTCGAACGCGAAATTGGCTGGTCCTCTAGAATATTCTGTCCTTTTTGAGTGATGTGGTTAGCTTCATAGAGTTTTGTATTTACATGTATTTGTTTTCCCTAAGAGCATTGATATCCTTCCACTTTAAGTATTGAGCCTAGTGTATCATTCTTTTTTTTTTTTTTTTTCAATGTGGGGTCAATCTATAAATAACCTTTGAGTTAATGTGTATATTCCAAACTTGGGAGAATATTTTGTGGAGGAAATATCTCCGCGAGTTTGCCTGACTAGTCCGTTTGAGACTGTAATATTGCTAGATTCACATGGGATAGTATTATTTTAAATATTAGGTTAAGAGGTGAGATTAATATTCCCAGATGGGATATAACTTGGTGTATCAGTCCCATTTAAGAGTGTTGGTTCAGTGATGAGATTATATATTAGTGTATGATAATATAATATTGAATATTTACCAAATTGTGAAGAGCATTATTGTATTAGTGTGATAATATCATCCCGAGAATTTATTCAGCCGTGGTGATTTATACTCTTGGAATTATTGATCCTTGTTAAATTTGGCCTGCCTTGTGATAATCTCAGTGCGAAGGAGAATTTATCCTTCATTTCCTAGTAATTCATAGTCTGTAAAGTAATCTGTGTTTAATTTGATCTAATTACAGTAGAACCTCCTTTTTCCGGCATCAATGGATGTGGGAAAGTGCTGGAAACAAGAAGATGCACTTTATAATTACTCAGGGGATACCCTTGAGCTGGCCTAAACCAGTTTGCGGCCCCCCCCCTCTCTCTCTCTCTCTCGTAAATACAGTAAAACAAAGTAATATGCACCCAAATCGCACTAAAATCATACTAGAGTGGCTGAAAGTGTTATTTTATATTATACTGTGAATTCTGTCTATCTATCTATTACCAGACGCCTCAGTCCCGCACGGGGTGGCCACAAACAAATCGCCTCCATGTTGCTCTGTCCCCCGCCATTTCACTATCCCGCTACCAACTCGCACCCCTGCTTCCAACTCACACCCCCCTCTATCATGTACCTCTCCACTCCATCCCTCCATTTCATCCTTGGCCTCACCCTCCCTCTCGCCCCCTCCACCTCACTCACATACACTCTCCTGGTCAGTCTTTCACTCTCCATCCTCTCCACATGACCAATCCACCTTAACATATTTCTCCTAGCGTTTCATATCACGTCCACAACCACACCACAACGCTCCTTCACTTCCTCATTTGTTAGTCTGTCTCTCCATGTGACTCCACATGCTCCTCTCAAATAACTCATTTCCACTGCTCTCACTCTTGACTTCTGTCCTTCCAACAGGGTCCAAGCTTCACTTCCATATGTTAGAGTTGGTATCACAATACTGTCATGTTACAACTTTTTCACTTCCATGCTCACCTTCCTGTTTCTTATCATTGCTTTCAATGAACAAGCAACCTTCCTTTCCTGCTGCACCCTTTCAAGCACTTCACCCTCCAGAATTCCATCCTTACTCATCACACTACCCAAGTACTTAAATGTACTCACATTCTCCATATCCTCCCCATCCAATCTCACTGTACATTCACTGGCTTCACTTCTCTGGAAGACCATCACTTTACTCTTCCCTACATTCACCTTTAGATTCCATTTCTTACACACTCTCCCAAACTCATCTACCAAGCCTTGCAGCTTCCCTTCGTCTTCGCTCAACAACACAGTATCATCTGCAAACAACAGTACAGGGAGTTTCCAAACACTGCCCTCTCTCTCTAGGGCTGCTCCAACATCCACTGCCTGACCTTGTATCTCTATTATAACCCCATCCATGTACAGATTGAACAACCATGGAGATATGACACATCCTTGTTTCAATCCAACCTTCAAATGGAAAGATTCACTCAGTCTGCTATCCACATGCATTCCAGCCTTAGCACCCTCATACATACTCTTCACTGCCTTCAACAACTTCCCATCCACTCCATAAATTCTTAATACTTTCCACAATCCTTGTCAATCCACCCTTTCATATGCTTTCTCCAGATCCATGAAGGCTGCATACAACTTCTTTCCCTTCTCTAGAAACTTTTCCACTAAGGATCTAAGAATGAATATCTGGTCTACACAACCTCTTCCCTTCCTAAAACCTCCCTGTTCTTCTCCAACTAGTTCCTCTGTTATTTCCCAACTCTGTCACTAAGTATCCTACCATATACTTTTCCTATTACACTGAGAAAGCAAATGCCCCTGTGATTACCACACACTGCTTTTTCCCCTTTTCCTTTGTACAGAGGAATAATTATACCTGACTTCCAATCCTCCGGGACTCTACCCTCCTCCCACGCCAATCTGCACACCTTCCACATCCATTCTGTTACTATCTCTCCCCCATGCTTCAGCATTTCACCACACACTCCATCAATTCCTGGGGCTTTCCCCATTTTAACTTTCTTCATTGCTTTCACCACTTCCATCCTGCTGATTTCTTCCTCTCTTCTCACAACCCTCCTTCTCCCTGCCATTCCCCAGCCACTTACACTTGCATTACTTTCATTCTCTATGTTCAACTGTTCATTGAAGTGTTCTCTCCATCTGTTTACTTTTTCTCCTTTCGCCACTAGTAATCTACCATTTTTATCTTTCACACCCCCACTAATTTCATTGGCACCCTGTCTAGCTCTCTTTACCTCCTTCCAGAACATTTTCTTACATTCCCTTCACTTTGCACTCAAATTCCTTCCAAATTCCTCATCCACTTTCTTCTTACTGTGAATTACTGTGATAAAATACAAGTAATGATATTTTTCCTATATTCAAAGAAGTCATATGCTAAGTGCATTAGCAAGCGAACATTTTTGCGGTTGCAAACCATGAAGCTATGCCACAAAATGACTCCTGACATTATTTCAATAAGTTTTATAAAAGTAAGCAGCAATAAAAGTCATTCATGAAGTTCTATAAAATTTGTACACCCAACCCTCGGCTATCGCGGGTTCCGCTATAGCGTTTTACCGTTATCACGCATGTATAAAAAACCTACTCAGATTCCTTTATCACGTACTAAATGCCTGCTATCACGCACCAGCCTTGTGGATCGAGCGAAAAAAAGCTTGGCCAAGTGGACACATCATCTGACCAACCAAAACATTCAAGATGGCAGAGGATGCTACTGAAGCAGTGATTGAAGAAGTTCATTTGATAAAGTCTGTATGCTCAAGTGTGAATGAAACTCCATTATAATACATTAATAACCACTTTTATATACATGATGATGATGATGGGAGGCCTTATACTTCATCTTGGCTTAGAGATAGGTGCTTCGTCACCAACACTTTCATAGAGGCTTTACAAACAAACCTGTAAACTAGTCACTACAGTATACCCAAAGACTCTTAAATGTTTCTTTACTTAACACAATGAATGAATTTGGTGAAGTTCAACCTCCTCATAGAAATGAAAAAGTCCACAGTTGGAGCATTTGCAGTACACAGCTGAAGCTGTCGCCATCTTCTTTATTTATAAACAGTGGAGCGCACCGTTAAAGTCTGTACAGTATGCTCATTTTTTTACTATAATATGTTATGTGGTACAAAACGGGTTAAGGGTAAATATTGAGGTCATGGCACCATTTAGAATTATTACCATAAGTTCTTCACTTTGGCTATCTTGTTTTCGGTTATAGCTCAGCCATGGCGGCACCAATTAGGAGTGATATCCGAGGGTGGGGTGTAATGATTTTCTTTTTATCGCTACTGTTTCACTAAAGTCTAGCGTAAACACTGGAATATCGTAATAAAACCATGCGAGACTGGCTAGAAGTGTTTTTTTTTTATTTATCATTATTATTACTGTAATTATTGTGATGAGGTAACGGTGGAAATTTCCGCCTCACTAGGGTCTTTCTAACGTCAGACGATCAAAACTCGCCTTGTATTCTCTCAAATTGTTCTCTGGGCTCGGAGTGCATACGGACATGCAGTTTGTTGCAAACGATAGTAGAAAGATTGAAGTTTGTCTGACAAAAATATTAGCTCTTAAAATTAAGGATAAGTGGAATAAAACAGGAGTTGATAACACACCATTTTTTTCCTATTTCTCCTCACTGAGCTGCAGCCAAAGGGTTAAGGCGTTTGCAGCAGCCAAGATTCGGCTGATCTGCAGTATGGAGAGCTCTCCTGGTGTGTCTGGTGTTGCTCATAAAATCTGGTATGTCTCACTGCTTACAAATCTTTCCTCTCTGTGGCAAAAACTCATTTTGAATGCAGTGAAGAGACATAACATCATGAGCGCTCATGTACGTGCACAGTTCTGCAAACTTGATAAATACTGACAGGCCTTTTGCAGCAGCTCTCCATGACACTTTCGGCTCTGGTTCTTCCTCTTGCTCACTCTCAGCATCATTTGACTTATCTTTATCAATCATTGATGCAATGATTTCATCATCATTAAGCGATAATGTCACTGGTTCATCATTATCAATGTCAACCCACTCCCCTAATGCATCATCACTTGCGGGAGCAAATACAACCACGCGCGGTAATTTTAAATTGCATATTTATATGTTTTTCTTACTTTTTTCTCTGTTTTATTACTAATTGTGTTATTATAACAAAAATACCAGGTACGAGAAGGTGCCACTAATGGGGTTGCCGGAAAAAGGAGGTTCTACTGTATCTTGTTTTTTTTTTTGTATGTTTAGGATTAGTAAATATTAGGTGAGGTTTTCATTGAGTTTATTATTCCCTAAGGAGTTTTAATTGTGAGGTTGAGTGGCCCGCAAGATGTACTAATATCTTATTACTCACGAGCCCCTTTAAAAGAACACGCTACCCTAGTTTTCTTATTCACAAGGCCCCAGAAGTCTTCTTCTTTCTTTCCTGGTGGAATAATTTCCCAGCATACACTGGGTGGTGGCAGCCTACTCTCTAAAACTCTGATTCTTACGATGAGTCTAAAAATTTTATCATTACACTTGTGTCATTAGCGGTGTGATATGTCATCTCTCATCATTTCATAAGAGTTAAAATATCATAACATAACACTGGTGACTGGAGCAGTGGGATTTGTTAGACTGGCTTCAGCAAATTTCCTATCAAGAGTTAAAAATTTCTACCATTACATTGCCTTCATATAACTTCCCACCATCCTAGTGTAAAATTTTGCTTGCGCCTTGCAAGAGCGAAGCATATGTCTAGATGCAGAATTTCATGAGCTTTTTTGTGGTTTTCAGAATTTTGATAAGACCAATAGCATTCAGATACAGTAATCCCCCAGTATCCGATGTAATAGAGCCAAAGGCATGTTCGGGTAGTGGCAGTGTCCAGATAATGAACAGTATCCCCCTACTGTACCCAGACCCTACCTATACTCAACCTCCAACCAATACCTAACCTATTTATACAGTACTTCTGCATTCTTTGGCAGTGTTTTCCGGTTATTCAGGCATATTTAGACATCAAAACACACATAGGAATATCCAAAGTAATGTTAAACACCAAGAAAACCATGAAAAAAAAAAAAGTGAAAATGCAAAAACATCCCACCTATACACCACTGTATGTATGGTGCCCCTCCTAATTTTGGCACTGTTTTCAGGTCAGTATATCATATTTAGACATCAGAACACACATAAGAATATCCAAAGTAATGCTAAACACCAAGAAAACCATGATAAAAAACATTGAAAAACAAAAAACACCCTACCTTTACATCACTGTATGTACAGTACCCCTCCTAATTTTAGTACTGTTTTCAGGTCTATCTGCCATATTTAGACATCAAAATACACATAGGAATATCAAAAGTAATGCTAAACACCAAAAAAAATATAACAAAAGAACGTTGTAAACCAAAAAACACCCTACTTATACACTACTGTACTGTACAGTAGGCGCGGAAAGTACTGACTTTTTTTGCTGACGTCATTCTTTTTCGTGTTAAGTGAAGTAGGGTCAATACTACCCTCCCCTGTGATGTGAAATGAGCTGACGCTTTTTCAACGGGAGCTGGCAACCCTGCTTGATAGGTTTGGCGCCACAGGAGCAGGCTCAGTAATGTTTGGGCAGCCACAGGAGGAGGATTGTCTCTGTGTGGGATGCACCATGAGGGCATGTTTTGACTCAAATAACACAGTTATTTGGTTACCTACCACATTCTCATCATGCCTAAAGTAACCACAAGCAAGGACAAACGTGTGGAAGTGATTACTTTATACAAAGCTGGCCACAAACTCCCATTTATTGCAAATCAGATGGTGTTAGACTGAGGACAGTGCAGAGACTGGTGAAGCGGTTCAAGGACATTGGGGAGGCCATTCCTTCCACTCCACTTCCCAAGCCTGGGAGACCTCGTAAGACAACCTTCAGGATCCGTCAGCTGATCTCAAGGCAAGTTAGCAAGGATCCAAGGCTAACAGCACGGGATTTAAAAGAAAAGAACCCACAGTTGCTGGCAGATGTGTCTGTCAGAAGTGTGCAGCAGCTGTTGCATGACGATCTGGGTTACAGGAGTTTTTTTGCTCGTAAAAAACCACTGCTAACTGCACGTCAGAAGAAAAAGAGAGTAAATTTTTGTAAGAAATATCTTGCCTGGAGAGAGGAGCAATGGAAAATTGTGCTTTGGAGTGATGAGGCAACATTTACTGTCACTGGTACCCCTTCATCACGAGTGTACCGCAAACCAGGCAGTGACCCCCTGGATCCTAAGTACACTTCCAAGTTTGTTAAATACCCAGCCTCACTCATGGCTTGGGGCTGCTTTACATATTATGGTGTTGGTAGGTTGGTAATTCTACCTGCAAATGAAAAAGTGAACCAGAACAATTATTTGCAGCTCTTATGTGATGTTTTAAGTGACTCTTGATAAAACCAAGGCAAGATTATTTATGCAAGATTCTGCCCCTGCACATGTTGCAAACTCAGTGAAACAATGGCTAACAGACTGTGAGGTTCCCTTTATTCGAGATTGGCCCGGAAACAGCCCAGAAATCAATCCCATTGAGAATTTATGGGCGCACATGAAGCGGCAGCTGCGTAGTATGGACACATCATCTTTGCCTAAACTTGAGGCTGCAGCTATGGAGCAGTTTTAGTCCGTCTGTTCTGCAAAACTACGCCATCAGTCTCCCCAGACGCCTTAAGAAGATAATAAAGGTGAAGGGGAATGCCAGTAAATACTAAATTCAATGGTGAGTGTTAATTTATTTGTTTCTCCTTGCTAACCACAAGAATGTTTTCTTTTTTTAAGATGGCGTCAACACTTTCCGCGCCTACTGTATATATATATATATATATATATATATATATATATATATATNGAAAAAGTGAACCAGAACAATTATTTGCAGCTCTTATGTGATGTTTTAAGTGACTCTTTTGATAAAACCAAGGCAAGATTATTTATGCAAGATTCTGCCCCTGCACATGTTGCAAACTCAGTGAAACAATGGCTAACAGACTGTGAGGTTCCCTTTATTCGAGATTGGCCCGGAAACAGCCCAGATATCAATCCCATTGAGAATTTATGGGCGCACATGAAGCGGCACATCATCTTTGCCTAAACTTGAGGCTGCAGTCAAGCAGCTATGGAGCAGTTTTAGTCCGTCTGTTCTGCAAAACTACGCCATCAGTCTCCCCAGATGCCTTAAGAAGATAATAAAGGTGAAGGGGAATGCCAGTAAATACTAAATTCAATGGTGAGTGTTAATTTATTTGTTTCTCCTTGCTAACCACAAGAATGTTTTCTTTTTTTAAGATGGCGTCAACACTTTCCGCGCCTACTGTATGTACTGGCACTGTTTTCATGTCAATCTGCCTTTTTTATACATCATATCACACATAGGATTATCCATATTAATGCTAAACACTAAGGAAGCAATGCATAAAGAACAAACATCCACAAAAAAAAACAGGACGGTTGGAAAATCAGTTATCTGACACCATTGATATACAAAAAAATTCCTCGGCTAAATATGCCCCCAGAAATTGGTTAAATTGGTAAAAATGGCTTGCCATCATCTTCACTAATGTTTATACTCTAAGCTAATAAAAACACAGAAAACTGATTTGTAAAAGTAAAGAAATGTAGTGAGAATAAATAGTGTTCAAGAGTAAAACATTACCTTCATACTAAGCTAATAAAAACACAGAAAACTGATTTGTAAAAGTAAAGAAATGTAGTGAGAATAAATAGTGTTCAAGAGTAAAACTTACCTTCATATAACTTCTGGCCTTCCTAGTGCAAAATTTTGCCAGCACCTTCCAAGAGTTAACCACATGGCTAGATGCAGAATTTCATGAGCTTTCTCATGGATTTCATGGAATTTATGTACAGCCAATAGTATTCAAATAAATTGCAAAAAAAAATAAAAACTTGCCAGTCAGTGTTATCAGTGCAAAGGAGGGGAGAGACTGAGGGAGTGAGGGGAGAGCCAGGAGGGTATGGAGGAGGGATGGGAAGGTGGAAGAAGCAAGGCTTTGGACAGGACTTTCACCCTTCTGTCACAAGGCAGACGGGCGCTTTTACTGTACATTTACTCGTGGCTGGTGATCTGTTAGACGCGTGGTGGCCATTCGGAAACAAAACTCCAGGTGATCAGGTGACTTTGGATGTTCAGCACAGAGGCAGGCAGCTGCTGTCATCATACATGTACTTGTAGCTTGTGCTCTGTGTTCGATGCATGGTGGCAGTTGGGAAAGATTTATCCCAGTGGCCGCGCAACTTCGGACATTTGGTGGGGATGCGTACGGACGTTTTGACACCACTTGTGTCAGGTGTTGGAGGTTTATTAGGAGCGATCGGACCAGAGCACAACTTTGATCATTCAGTACGGTGGTGGACGGACATTTTATCCTGGTTGTGGGTTACGGCCTATTTCCCACTCACGGTTCGAGCCCATCGGCTAGGATACCGAATATTTGAACATGTCAGCTGGCCAGCCGAAGTTCTCGGGGGCTTTTACATCCGGATAATAACAAGTAAATATGGATAATTATTTAATAGAGCCAAGGTCCAGTATCCGGATAATGAACAGGTCCGGATATTGCACATCCGGATAAATGAGGGATTATTGTACATTGCCAAAAACTAAAAACTCACTGGTCAGTGTATTCAGCACGAAGGAAGGGAGGAGCTGAGGGAGTGAGGGGGGAGCTGGGATCCAGGCCTAGCAAGGCAGGGAGCATGGTAGGATGTGGAGGAGGGACGGGAGGTGGGGAGAAGCGAGGCTGTGGACAGTATTTTTACCCTTCTGTCACGAGGCGAATGGGCACTTTCACCTGACTTGTGGCTTGCAGTCTGTGTTACATGTGCAGTGACAGTTGGGAAACACTAATCCCATCCCGGTGGCTGCATGACTTTGGACATTTGGTGGTGATAGGTATGGGCATTTTGACTCCGCTTGTGGGTTACAGTCATTAGTGCTCTGGTTCTGGAGGTTCGTTGGGAGTGATCGGGCCGGTGCATGGCTTTGACCATTCAGAACAGGGGCAGACAGATATTTTAGCTCAGGTTGTGGGTTACGGTCTGTTTTCCACGCACAACTAGAGCCCAGCGGCCATGATACAAATTGTTCGAACATGCCGGCTGACCGGCCGAAGTTCTTGGGGACTTTTATGGTCGGATAATGACAAGTAATTTCAGATAATGGTTTAATAGATCCAAGCTCGAGTATCTGGATAATGAACAGGTCCGGATACTGGACGTCCGAATAAATGAGGGATTACTTTATGTTGTGATTCTCAGTTGTTTGCTGCTAAATACAGTAATTTGTTTTACATCATAGCAACAGAAAACTATCTTTTAGAATGTGGTACGTATGGATAAGTAGCTGTGAACTTCTAATGTTTGTTTCAAATACTGTACATAAACCTGTACTCCAGATATCAGAAATATACAGCAGCTATACCAATTTGCAGTACTGTACTGTACTTAGACCATGTACTTGTTGGTTACATCCATAGGCTAAAACTGTGAAATAAACCTGATGCATTTTCAGTCAACTGCAGTCAGGAAAACCACTAACCTCAGCAAAAGTGGAGAAGTCTCTTGATGGGAACATATGTCGCTGCACTGGCTACCGACCCATTCTGGATGCGTTCAAGTCCCTCAGTGTAGATGCAGATGAACAGCTCAAAAACAGGCTGGCTGATATAGAAGTAAGTTTGACCCATTTCAGTTGCCTTGTGTTTTTACAAATGAACAACTCAAAAACAGGATGACATATAGAAGCAAGTTAATTGCAGAGTGTTTTGCAGGAGTCAGCTATTCTTACTGAAAAATTGTATTCCCTTATATCTGTTATCACCTCTTACCTTATCTAATTTCTGACGGTCTTCTTGATCTCTTTACTGGTAGTCGGTAGTTTGTCTTGTCAGTTTTGCCCTTCTTGTTACACACTTGTATCTACATCATCTACAGGTGTTTGTTTTTTCTTCTTTATTCCAGTGTGGCTAAATTAAGTTTTTCGTCTTGTCTTTATAACTTAATTCTCTAGGCTAGGTACCCAATCATGTGGCTGCACATTGTTTCATTTTTTTTATTATTATTATTATTTTTTTTTTTTATGTGGGTTGCAACTGCAGTACATTCAGTTGCTGGCCTACTAAATACTGTAATTGTGTGTTCTATATTCTCATTTGTGAACTGTACAAGGTCTGATAGAAAAGTATCCAACCATATTTTTTTTTTCATCATAAACCAATAGGAGCAAGGGAATGTAACTCACTGCATGACTTTGAATCATTGTGTGCATGCTTAGATATGTTCAGCGATGCTACCTAACCCAGTTGCCACTGTGCAGTGGGTGTTTGAGGACAAGTTCTTTTTGCTCATCACATTTTCATATGGTGTTTTGATGACTGAGTGAATCGAGCAAACATTATTAAATCATATTTTGTAAAAACCTTGATGACACAATCTAAAACCATCAGGAAGATTCAGAAGGCTTCTGGTGATGAAGATATGGGTGTTACTCAAATTAAGGACTGATACAGTCACTTCAAAAATGGCCAAACGTCAGTGGAGAGCAACAAGTGTTTTTTCAACGACCCGTACAAAGATGTTGTTCATTTCGAGTACACTCCAGAAGGCCAAATAGTCAATAAAAAGTACTCTCTGAGAGTTCTCCATCACCAATGAAATCCAGTGTGTCACAAGAGATGAGAGTTGTGGGAGGCAGAGGACTAGCAGCTCCACCACGACCATGCTCCTGCCCACTTATCCCATCTCATCCAGGATTTTTTGGCCGAACACAGAATCACACAGCTCCGGCAGGCTCCAAGCAACTTTTATTCATTTCCTAAACAAACGATGCTGCTGAAGGGCTCGAGATTTGAGAATATAAATGATATATAGACAAATGTGGCAAGATCTAGTTGATCTCATAAAACTGACTTTACAAAATGTTTCCAGAAATGGAAGTACAATCGACCCTCGATGCTACGGACCCCGAATCAACAGATTTCAGAAGCAACAGACAATATCTGCTGGCAGAGAATCACTCCAGACACCGGTCATATTTTTAGTTTTATTACAAGCACATACGATCAGTAATTTCTGCTCCCAGGGGAGACGGGAGGAGGTGATGAAATGTGCTACCCCAGCTCCCTACCCTCCTCCACACCCCTACCCCACCCAACCCCCCACTCGTCATTCTTAACTGGCAGTTACATCTCAAGATGACCCCATACATTACACTCATAGTCACATTACTAATACACAAAGAAAACTAGGACATGTAAAAAGTATATACAGTAATCTTTCTTCTTTCCAGACGACCACTATCCAGTTACACCACTGTTTGGACATCGTAGGCTGATGTTCGAAACCCAAAAATGCCAAAAAATTGCGAAAAAAGAAAAAAAATATGATTTTTTTCCAACCCATAAGTTTGAATTTGGCTCGCGGTGCCGAACTGCCTTGTTTACATTCCCACTGTTTTCCCCTCCCGCCACTCCAACAGTTGCCTCTGAACTTCCGTGAGTTTTCGCTTAAACAATTATAATTCACATTACTAAGGATTAAGTGCAGTTCAACTCTGGATTACTGTACATGCTTCAAGAGCATCTTCACCACTGTCAGAGCTTTAGAGGTGGGGTAAACAGCCACCACGGACATGTAAGTACACTGTCAGCTGCCAAATATTTTCCATAATCACTTCTAAATCCTCATTCTCTGGTTACATATTATTTGCTTCATGCTTTGTGTTTCATATTTGAGTGCACAGGCTGTGAAAGAGGTGATTTTCTCAGTGATTACCATGTCTCTTACATACACTCACTATCTAGTCAACTGGTGAACATTTTTGCCCTACTCACCTCTAAATCATAATTTTCTGGTATCAGTTTATTTATTTCATGCTTTGTATCTCATATTTTAGTGCATAAGATGTGAGAAAGGGTGATTTTCTTAGTGATTGCCATGTCCGATACTTAGTTACACTATGCTGTCAACTTGTAAATGCCTCTGCTTTACTCTCCTCAAAATCATCATTTTTTGGTTAAAATTCAATTAATTCATGCTTTGTGTCCATTATTTATGTGAATGGGGCCTTAAGTGCTATGCATGTCCAGTAGGGAGGTAGGTAGGTGGTTTTCTGATTTAGGTTAGGTTAGGTTATGTTAGGGTCAGAAATAACTGGTGCTGGAGCTTCAGGGCCACTATCCAGACAAGACCACTTTCTGGTCATGCCTTTGGCTCTATTACAACAGATTGTGGGAAGATTACTGTAATATAACTATGAACGCTGCAGCAAGAAGTTAATGCATTATGATGTTGACAATAAAAAATGTTGACAACGGCCGTACCAGGCCTCATGCGTTGGGTGCTTGCATGCATACGTGTCTGTGTCTGTGTGTTTGGGTGTCTATGTCTGTGTGTTTGGGTGTCTATGTCTGTG